>JANHGC010002017.1:47059-58557 GCA_027560395.1 Boaedon fuliginosus
GCCAAAAGCTAGAATTGAAACCCGAAACCTTTTTATTGGGGATGCTACCTGGAAAGATTACTAAAAACATTTATTATCTTATAATTCACCTAATAACTGCAGCCAGATTAAGCTATGCCCAAGAATGGAAGAAATGGGAAATACTGACAGAAGATAAACTAATTACAAAAATCTTGGAATGTGCAGAGATGGTAAAACGGTGTTAAAAGATAAGGGGGATACAGATTTCTCTCAAATTTGGGACAAATGGTATAATTGGCTGGAAAGGAGGGGAAAAAATTGGAAAGGACATGGAAAACTCAACAAAAAGAAGCATGGAAGACCATGGACATTAAGAGTTATAAACTCAAAAAATGGGTCATATCACAATTTATGATGTATTATATTGTACATATTGTATATCTTGTATGTATAAGACATTAGGAATTTGAATGGAATAGCTCTCACACCAAATTTGCTACACTTGATATGTAAATTTTTATCAAATACTCAACAAAGCATTAAAAAAAAAGAATGTTTTGAACTTTCTTAAGGCAATGGGAGCTATAAAGCTCTTCCAAAGTGGATAGAGAGCAACCAATGATCCTCCTTTTTACTTATTCAAATATCTTTTTGTTTGAAATGGTAAATTGACAGTTAACCAGTGCCCATAATTCTAATGTTAAAAATTGATACGTTTAATAGGACTTATCCATTTACCATGATTCACATCACATGTCTTGCCTTACCTTAAAATACAATATTGATATTTTCTGATTATCATAGTAAAATACGCTTAGGAAGAATGAAAATAATTAATTTTTTTATAACTGTTCCATATTTTAATTCCTGTATTAGCAGGAGTTGGTGACCACATAACTAGTATCTAAGAAGCCTGCGGTATTTTTTTATTTGGTCACACAGACACTCTAATGAACAAACAGAAAACAATATTTAGCAGCCTGCTGATAAACACCTTTTGTGCTGAAAGGAAGAAAGGTTTTAGTTAAAGGGGACATTACTGAGAAACCTGTGTCTTTATCCAGTAAAGCATTGTATCTACCTCTTTTCAACTAGAATCCCATCAAATCACATGAAGAAGAGACTCAGAAATGTTAACAATGTACAAGTTTCAGATTTATTTTTTTAAATAATATTTATTAAAAATGGAAACTGAAGCCAGATCATTTTTTAACCTGCAATTACAAATAATCTTTTTCAAGAAGATATTTTCATGATGGAGATTTGAGGAGGAGGATCAAATTAGTCTGTGGTAGCAAAAAATCAGTAGTACCTTTTCTGATTAATGTTTGCTAAAGGTTAGTAAAATGTTACCACAGGTAACTATCTAAAAGGGCTATCAGATTCCTTCTTTTTTTTTTTCACGATGGGATGGTCATAGAAAAAAAAGCACCACAGAACTGCTTTAAACCCATATTTGTGCTTGCCAAAATGGTATCCATTGCTGACAAAGGGCAAAAATATAAAGAAATGTGAAAGAAGTTGGATATCTTCAGACATTCAGTGGGTCATTGTTCCATGGACCTTCTTTCACTTTTTCATATCTAGAAAAGGATTTTTTCCCCAGATAAACCTGGGGATAATTTGCAAATCTTCCCCCCTCTCCCCAATCTATTCAGAAGTAAATAAGGGAAATATTTATACATTTGGACTGCAAGATGCCTTACTTATAACAGCTATTGTAGGATTCTGAATTGGAGTGAGTTAATTTACATATTAAAAACAAATAAGTTATAGAAAAACAAGTTATAGAAGTTATAGAAGCCCCTTTGGATAGGCAGATAAACTACATTTACACTTTAAAGATCATAAGTACAGATTGAACCTTCTAAATTCCTTTGATATTTTTTTAATACACGAAAATGGTAAAAGCTGAGAATTTTCTCTAAATTAATTAATTGGGGAACTGGAGTTGATTCATATATTAGGCACCCATAACATGTTTTCACTTTATTATGCACACAAATGTTCTCTTTTCCCTTTGGCTATGGGAATCAATATCTATAATATTTAAAGGATTAAAAGACAGCAGTGTTATACAGACATTTTATTTTATTTATTACTTGTGCTTTAAATAGAAACAATAGCCCTTTGACTTGCGATTACAGTTGAGCCCAAAATTTCTGTTGCTAAGCGAGGCAATTGTTAAGTGAGTTTTTGCCTCATTTATGATCTTTCTCGCCAAGTGGTTGTGTGCCCGGCTTCCCCATTGGCTTTGTTTGTCAGAAAGTGGCAAAAGGTGATCACATGACCTCAGAACACTGCAACTATCATAAATATGAGTCAGCTGTCAAGCATCTGAATTTTGATCATGTGATCATGGGGATGCCACAATGGTCATGTGTGTTATAGGTGTTATTAAACTGTCATGTCATTTTTTCCAGTGCCATTCTAACTTCGAATGGTCACTAAATGAACTGTTGAAAGTCGAGGACCACCTGTGATGTGTTATTTGGTTATGCATTACCTTACTTTGTATGAATTTGGATGTTCAAGGGTTTGGAATATTGTTGTTTATTTGCGAAGTGCATAATCTTTAGTTCTGCCAGAAATGTAGTGGGTGGACTAATTAAATATCTTCTAAATATTCCATACTATATACTAGGTTACCATGAACAATGCATCCCGTTGAATTATCTTGTAAATTGTCTTTGATGTTCATTAATTTAAAATAACTACTGCCCCATTGTCTGGGTTTTTCTAATTTGGGCAGATTAACTAATACTATTTAAGATAATCTGATTTAAGATTTACCTAAACTCTTATTCATAGTTTTTCTTTCTTTAGAGATTACAAAATGGTCCATACAAAGAAAACTGAATTTGGATCGTTCACATCTAAACAAGCAAGCATGTTCCATGGAGAAGTGTTTTGGGAGGATGGTGTAAGAAAATGTCAAGGAGGGAGAGGCACTGGGAAGATTAGTAAAATGGGTGGGTGATTGGATGTGCCATTCCTGAAGCTAGGGATTTTGGTTGTAGTAATGGCAGATATTGAAAAGAAAATGGTTTTGGTGGCTGTAACAAATGTCTATACAATTGTGGTATATTAACTTTGGCAATTTCATGAGATTTCCTTTCTTTTTTTACTGGAAAGGATATCTGCTTTGTACATTGTTGCCTTTGTTACCAGATGGACTAGTTCTGTAAAGAGGTAGAACCTAAAGTTTCATTTCCTTGCCAAAACGTGTAACAGGTTCCTTTGAATCCTTTGAATGTGTTTTCTTAATATATAATTATAAGAATATATAATATCTAAATTTATATCAATAGATATGTGGATGAAAAATAACTGGTAGCATTAAAATCTTGAAATTTCTTTTGTGGAGCTCTTCATTTTAATCTTTTTCTCCTAATTCGTGCTTTTTCTAAGTTATTTCATTTTCAATGATTTTGAAAAATAATCAGATATTGTTACATTATCTTATATTATTACATTGATTAATTATGTTTATATCAATTGTTCCAGTCAACTTTATTCTAATGTCAGTTATTATATGTGCTCCAACCTCTATTTTTTTGAGTGTCCTCGTTCCATGGTTGTTCATTTTTTCAGAATATTTACAATATTTTTCTATTAGCTGCATTACTTCAAACATGGTTACCCTCTCAGTTTTAAAGAATCAAAGGATAATATTTGAAACTGAAAGACTCACAGGGTTTTACTGAGGATTTTCCTAGATTACAGAGTTTTATTTCACAAAAGTTGTAACTGATAAAGGAGAAAGATAGATACTCAGAGTAGCATAAAGATAGACCTATTTTGTGTCCTCAGAAGCATTCTATGGTTGAGAGTGGGGTGCATTGGTGTAATTCAACCAATGTAACAACCAGTTCGGTGAGCACTCGCTTTGCCAAACCAGGCTGTACTGGCTGAATCCCACCCCTAGTTGGGTGATGAGTGAATTGAAGCAATATTGAATGTGGATGCTAAGTCACATACAGACCCAAAAGCACCGATACATGCTGCTGCAACTACTCAAACAACCCCCACCCCCAGCAGTCACCTGTGTACCTGAAATTGCTCGCATATGCCTCTGCAGCCCCCTCCCACACCCAAACACATGTGGCAGCAGTCACTTGTTTGCCTGCTTGCCAGCCTATTTGTAAACCATCTGGGACTTGCAACTTCCTGCTGGTTTCCCCGCTGACTTTGGTTGTTAGAAGTCATGAGGAAGCTGCAGAATGTCCTCACTTAACAACAGCAACAGGGACTGCCAGGATTGTTGTCGCTAAGTGATGTAGTCACATAACATGGTTTATGACCACATTGCTTAGTGATGGAAATTCCAATCCCATTTATTGTTACATGAGAACTACCTATACTGTAAATGCAGTGAAGCAAAGAGGTACTGGGTAAATAAGTTTATTTACTTAAATAAATACTTAGATATTTCTCACAGGTGCTATTGCTGAGCCAGCTAACTGACACTTGTACAAATCTGATCTCTTATTTTAGTGCAGAACCCTACATGTCTTGCTATTAAACTGCATTTTCTTGGAAAGTATCTAGTATTCAATTCTATCAGCGTATTTTTGAACTTTGAGCCTATTTTCTAAGAGGTTAGCAGTCCCCCTCCGAGCTTTCTGTTTGCAAATTTGCAAAATTTGCAAATTTACTGAGCAGTTTTTCTGTCCACTGCTTTAAGTCATTTAAAAAAACACTGAAGAGCACTCGGTCCCAGGACAGAATCTTAAGCTACCCTATTTCATACATTTATCCAAGCAGATGTAGATTTATTAAAGACATGCTAAATATTGTGTTTAACCAACTGTAAATTAATCTGGTAGTAAGACCATACATGCCTCACTGTTCCATTTTATAAGAAGGTGGCTATGGTCAACTTTATTAAATTTACTGAATTCTATGTATATATTACATCCAGAGCGTTCGTCTACTAATCTAGTCATTGTAATAATTGAGGAGCTGTGTTAGTTTGTGGTGGCAAAAAATCAGGGATGTGGTAATATGTTTCCTAACTAACTACTTTTAGGGAAAGGCTTAAACTTTTATGAATTGCAGTTTTTACTTCATCAGGTGCTACCAGGATCCTTCTAATCTAGCCAATTGTTTTTTTTAAAAAGCCATAAAATCCGACACAACCTGTGTTTGACAAATTCATGCAAGTTTCAAATAATTACCTTGTCACTTCCTAAGTGCTTACAAACACACTGCTTTATGATCTTTTAAGGATTTTTTTAGGTACTGAAATCAAGGTGATTTGTCTACAGTTTTTTTTGCCTTTCCAAAAGATCGGAACAGTGTTAAAACAGCTCTTTTCCTTTCTGTTCCTCTGATGCATTTCCCTGCATTCAGAAGTGCTCAAAGATTACAGTTAATGGTTCTGAGTTCATGTTATCTAGTTCCTTAATAGCCAAGGATGTAATCCATCTAACCCAGTGACTTGAATTCATTCAAAGTAATTAAACATTTCTCTCACCATTTATATGCCTGTTCTAACCTTTGCTTCTCTTTTGCTCCCCACCATGACTCACCTGATAGTGGGACTTCTTTTTCCTTTTGTGAAAGTACACATGTGAAGTAGGAGTTAAGCCATTCAGCCTTTCCAACCAGTGGAATGACTGTTTCCTTAATCTTGTCATGCTTCATCCAAATAAATCGTTTTGGTTATTTTTGCTTTCCACACAAGCCTCCTCTCATTAAGACCCTTAAGTCTTCCTAACCACATTCTTAAAAGAGATTTGGACTACTTTCTAATATGTTGCTGACACCTCGCCTTTTCATTTTTAAAAAGTTGTCCATTTTGTTTCTCAGTTTATCGAAGAGTTCTTGTAACCATACCAATAACCTCACCTATCTCTTGTTTTTCTTTCTAGCATTGTTTTAATTTGGTCCCCGACTACCAGTAATCCTGTTTTTCAGAATTTCCTAATTCTGCTGAACTATTTTCCCTTTAGCATTTCCGTCCATGAAATCCTTCCCACAATCCTTCCCACATTTTTTCTTAGTTTATTGCAGTCAGCTCTCTTGAAATCTAGAACATTAATTTGATTACCTTTAGTTCTCCCTGACTTCAGTATGGTGAATAATTCATGATAATTATTTCCCAAGGTTTCCACAACTTCCACTTCCTCAACCATTTCTTCATGGAGGAAATTTACAACTTGACCGAAACAACTGAATTGGTCACATTCTTAGAAATCCTCCATCTTGCCAGAATTTAGCTTTGGCCTACTATAGGTCACCTGCAGTACTGCACTTAGACATTATCATTAGATATTTTTTAAAAAGAAAAATCCATATTGAACATAGAACATGAATATATAAAGCATTTTCATCTTCAAGCTTTGAAGAAATTATATGAAAAAAATGTGTATGTGCACAGCTGCCATAGGACAAGGGAACTGGGTATAGTGAAGATCAGTTCGGAGAAGGAAATGATTAAAGCTTTTGCAATTTAGTTGATAACACTATTGATACAATATTGCACAGAAACATCAAGTTAGGAAAATCATGTTTGGAGATAATTGATTCTGAAAAAATTGAAGGGTGTAATATATAAATCCAGAATAGGACCCCTGTGATACTGATTGAATATCAAAACATTCTGTTGTAATTAAGTTAATACTTAGTGCTGCAGATTTGTAGTTTAGTGAAAGCATGCACTTTCGTTTACTTTACTAATATATCTTGTTTACAGTCCTTGAAAGTTATGTGTTAAATTGTGTAAAATTCAACATTTCATTTCAAAGGGAGGAAAAGCTATGTTCAACTACTTGTTATGACAGAATTCAAGTTTTTCTGGTGCATAGTAAAGCCTTCTCTAATTCAATTTTATCTTTTGTTTTTGCTGCCTTGCAGGGTTGGTACAGTAGGCCTCACTAGACTTAGCTGCAACTAAGAATTTCTCCTACATCAACAAAGTTAATGATGATGCTCTTGTGGATTGGAGAATAAAAGTGCACATTAAGTATTTAAGAAGCGGAAAAAACACATTTTATCTTCTCAGATTTATACTGCATCCACTGCTATCAAGACAGCAAACCAAAGGACAGATTTTTGATCCACAGTGTTTGTAAAACTAAACTGATTTATCTTACTAAGGCTCGGGGTTTGTGACCTGGACATCAGCATTTGGAAGTTACTTGTTTTACAAAAATGAGGGCGGCTTTGCAACCAGCAGACATTGCCATTGTGGCACTCTATTTTGTGCTTGTTTTGTGCATAGGCTTTTTTGCCATGTGGAAATACAATCGAAGCACTGTAAGTGGGTACTTCCTTGCAGGGCGATCTATGACATGGGTTGCAATTGGTGCTTCTTTGTTTGTAAGCAACATCGGAAGTGAACACTTCATTGGGCTTGCAGGATCTGGAGCAGCAAGCGGATTTGCCGTGGGGGCATGGGAATTCAATGCCTTAATGCTTTTGCAACTCTTGGGATGGATCTTTGTTCCGGTCTACATACAATCTGGAATATACACCATGCCTGGGTACTTATCCAAACGCTTCGGAGGGCACAGAATTCAAGTGTATTTTGCTGTTTTGTCTCTCATTCTCTATATCTTCACCAAACTCTCAGTAGATTTGTATTCAGGAGCATTGTTCATTCAAGAGTCATTGGGCTGGAATATTTATTTATCAGTGATACTTTTGATTGGAATGACTGCATTGCTGACAGTGACTGGTGGTCTTGTGGCAGTTATCTACACAGACACAGTTCAAGCTTTGCTTATGATTATTGGTGCCTTCACACTTATGGTCATAAGTATTACAGAAGTGGGTGGGTTTGAAGAGGTTAAACGAAGATACATGTTGGCCAAACCAAATGTTACATCAATTTTATTGACATATAATCTTTCCAATACTAACCATTGCCATGTTGATCCAAAACCCGATGCACTGAAAATGTTACGTGAACCAACTGATGAAGATATTCCCTGGCCTGGTTTCATTCTGGGACAGACTCCAGCTTCTGTATGGTACTGGTGTGCAGACCAAGTAATTGTCCAGAGAGTGTTAGCAGCAAAAAATATTGCTCATGCCAAAGGATCCACTTTGATGGCAGGTTTTTTAAAACTCTTACCTATGTTCCTTATAGTTGTTCCCGGTATGATATCACGGATATTGTTTGCAGATGATATTGCATGCATCAATCCAGAACATTGTATGAAAGTTTGTGGAAGCAGAGCTGGATGCTCTAACATTGCCTATCCACGTCTGGTAATGAATCTCGTTCCTGTTGGTCTGCGGGGCCTTATGATGGCTGTAATGATTGCTGCTCTAATGAGTGATTTGGACTCTATATTTAACAGTGCCAGTACCATCTTTACACTTGACATCTATAAGCTCCTTGTAAGAAAGAATGCATCATCCAGAGAACTGATGATTGTTGGAAGAGTTTTTGTTGCTTTCATGGTTGCAATAAGCATTGCTTGGGTCCCAATAATAGTGGAAATGCAAGGAGGTCAAATGTATCTGTATATACAAGAGGTAGCAGACTATTTGACTCCTCCAGTGGCGGCTATATTTCTTTTGGGTGTATTCTGGAAGCGTTGTAACGAACAAGGGGCCTTCTTTGGGGGGATGGTTGGATTTGTTTTAGGAGCTGCACGGCTGATTCTGGCATTTATTTATCGTGTCCCTGAATGTAACCAGCCAGACACTAGACCATTCTTCATCAAGAATATTCATTACATGTATGTTGCTACTGGGCTGTTTTGGATTACTGGAATTGTGGCCATAATAATCAGCTTTTTGACCCCACCACCTTCAACAGAACAAATTCGCGCAACTACATTTTGGTCTATAAAAAACAGACCCGTGAAAGAAAATACATTAACAGCCAGTCCATATCAAGCACAGGAGAAGAATGTATTAAAGTACGGTGTAATGGTATCTTCAAATGGGAAATCTGAAGAAAATGTTAAAAATGACCAGCCTGAAAATGTCAACCTTCTAATTACTTCCAGAGATGACAGCAATCCAGTGATTTCTTTTAACTCTGAAGTTGAAACACCAGTTGATTGTTATTCTAATGGGCAGGCAGCTCTTATGGGTAACAAGAAGAGTGAAGAGGAGACTGGGAGTAATGACAAAGATTGGAAGTTTATAGATTGGTTCTGTGGCTTTAAAAGCAAAAATGTGGACAACAAAGCCATCCAAGATAAGAGGGAAGAAGAGACTATTTGTCTACAAATGCTGGAAGAGACTCCAAAAGTTAAATTACTACTTAATGTTGGATTATTTTGTGTGTGCTTTCTTGGAATATTCATGTTTGTTTATTTTTCTTTGTGAACAGTTTTTTAAGAGTGGCCTGACATTCAAAAAACAGACAACAGGTCCTTGGAGAAATGTATAATTATGTGTGTTGTGTGTCTCATATCTCAGGCTTCCTTTGCATTATTGTTCTCAACTAGCTTGAAAATCATTACAAATCCTATAGCTTAGCGTTTTTATTTCAATGCCGAATGGGGACTTTATTCAGTACCAAAAGTTGAATTTCAATACGTCAAAGTAAGTAATTAGTTTATTAAAATAAAATAATCACAATAATTTGCAAATGGTCAAGGTGAAACTAGTGCTAATGTTGGTACTAAACCTTCAAATATTAGTAAATTACACATAAACAGTTATGAATCATCTTAATAATAATTTCTGATTTTTTCCTCTTACCCAGTACTCAAAATGTTATTTTTGACTAGGTTCCCAACAAATATCTAGTATTAAAACTGAATTACACAACTCTTGATAATTCATATCATCTAAAATTATTATGCACTCCCTTTCTCTATTCACTAAATGAAGTATTTATCAATAATAGCAGTAAGTTTGGGAAAAAAATTCAAATTATGCAGGAAGAATGGTCCCGTTCACATCTCCCTAGTTGATACTCGGCATATTGATTTAAGTCTCCATTTCAAACTGCTATTTGGGGTTATAGTTCAAATTACTTGGAGACAAAAAGGCATTCTAAATGGTGGTAAGACCAAAAAAAAAAGCCCTCAAGTATTTTCAACTAATAATACTTCTTGGGTATGTTGGGATGTTTTCTTAAAACTGAATTTACACATTAACATGGTAAGATTACAGTGATTCTTGCAACCTCTTGCAGAATGAAAAGGGCAGGGGGAAACTCTAGCATCCTCTTTGTGAAACCATCCTTTGTGAAATTTTTTTGACTGTGTGAAAAAAAACCCACTGTGAAATAAGCAATTTTGTACAACAAGACTTTTTTTAACTTTGGACTAGTGACAACCCCCCCACCCCCATCTTTCCAGCACCTTAGATGGGGGCTTATGTTCTTCCTCTTCTTAGCCACCATCGGCCTTTCCGCCAGTATTCCAACCCTCTCCCCATTTAAACCCTGGGGTTTTTTTTTATGTGCACAGACTAAAACAGTGGAAGCGCCATGTTTTCGTTTAGGCTCAGATAACGGGAAGTCAGCTCTTCCGTGCATGGAAGAATCTCCTGTTCTAAGGCTGTAGTTCTAGCAAAGGCAGAAAAATGGATCTTGCCTGCTCCCTATCTCATGCCAATTTTTAATACCCAGTTTGAAATGGCTGCGTGAGAAGTAATGAATGCACTCTCCATTACAGCGCTGGCATTCACAGCATCTATAGGATGACTGAAATGGCAGAACCAAAGGAAGGAGGAACTGGCAGACACAAATAAACTTAACATTCTTTGAAAAGAATCCTTACCATTCTATAGTATCATTCATAACTGGCTAGAGGGAATTTGTCCTTTGTTTAGAACTGAGCTCACCTCTGCACTTTTGCAACAAAACGCATTCTTATACTTCAAAGTGGTAAAGTTGTGCCCCATCAGATGCTTTGTACTTCTCTTGTTCCTTGGCCTTTGGTCATGCTATCTGCAGCTGGTGGAAATTCAAATATTCCAACCTTGGAGGACCATAGGTTCTGACTTTAATCAGGGCTGCAGAACTGAAGCATCTAATGCAAAAATACATTTATTTTCTTTTTCTTTTTTTATCCGTACCTTAGAACAGATTGAGATTGCAGTGACTATTGTAACAGAATATAAGATAACCAAAAATTGACTTGACTCATTGGCAATAGCATATGAGTCATTTTGCTTTAGAATTTCTCCCACAAGGTCGGTGAAAAAATGTCATTTATTACTGAATAATAAATGACATTATTATGGCATTAAGTGACATTTATTACTGAATGGTGGAATTAACATGAAAAATTTAGAGACATTAAATTGTGGTTTCAATCTTGACTACATGATACCGTGTTTCCCTGAAAATAAGACCCTGTCTTTTTTTTCCCCCACCAAAAAAGGCACCAGGTCTTATTTTGGGGAATGTCCTCCACTGATTAACCTATTAGTTAGGGGGCACACGTATATTGGGCGCAGGTATAAAAATCAATATAGGTCTTACTTTCAGGGGAGGTCGTTATTTTCAGGGAAACAGGGTCTATTGCAGTTCAAACACTTTATTATAGGAATGGCAATCCTTATCAATCGAACTACGCCATTATGAAAAAGATAAAATGTAAAGTATATTTATG
>JANHGC010002017.1:159934-176791 GCA_027560395.1 Boaedon fuliginosus
AGCCTTGCAATGGAACCCCTTTAAAGCCACTTCAAAGCTTTAAAGCGGCTCGGGCAACCCCCCCCCCTCCACAGCCTAGGAAAGGAGCCACACAGCCTCCAAAGCTGCTTTAAAACGGCTCTGGAGGCTGCGCAGCTCTGGCAAGGTTGCACAGCTATGGCAAGGCCGCGCAAGCTCCGGCATTCCCTTGCAGCTGGTTTTAACTGCTGCAAGGCCACGCGCCCCCATTGGTCGCATGTGGCATACGGCCTCACAGCAGTTTAAAAGTGGCTGCAAGGCAATTGGGGGAAGGGGGTTGGGCGGCTGCAGCTGGTGGAATGACAAAACTCCCATGGGCTGGCCATCACAAAGCAGTGAAGCCCGGCCCGGCCTGCGGGTGGTTTGTTGTTCCACCAGCTGGAGTCTGCAGTTTAGTTTCTGCCGGCATGTGAAAAAATAGAATGAAGCCTGATGGGCTCACTCAGTGGCTCAGGAATCCCCTCCTGGCTCGGTCTGAGTGTCGCTGCTTTGCGCCGTCACTATGGAGCCGCTGAGTGAGCCCATCAGGCTTCTATTCTCTTTTGCGCGCCAGAAACTAAACTAAACTGTAGGCTTCAGCTGGTGGAACAACAACGCTCCCATGGGCTGGCCATCATAAGGCAACCCAGCTCAGCCCGGCCCGGCGAAGTTAGAAAACTGCAGCACCGGGATGAGCTCTGCATTAGTGCCAGCTCCAAGGCTTTCCACTCCATGGGCAGTGCCAGGGCAAGAAAGGCTGGGGTGTGCTGAGCGCATTTAAAGTTTTTTTTAAACTCCGCTTTGTTGCCTACTCAGAGCTAGCCAGCCACGCAGCCTCTTGGTAATTGAATAATTCCAAATGGCTTCATGGCTGGGTCTCACTGTGGTGAAACAGTGGAGTTTTAAAGAAATGGGATGATAAGCCAGGGTCGGGGAGTGGGGGGAGGCGGGCAACGGGACGAGTGCAGTTCAAAAAACGCCAGCCGCACGGGGCCACTGAGGAGTGGCTGCTGCAGCCAGAGGACTCTCAGCAGGTCTGGGAACCGCTGCTGCAGACTATGACGACTAGAGAAAAGCACCGGCGAGACTCCCAAGCCTGTTTTTATGCCGCTCATTCTCTCTCGAATTGGTCGGCGGGGCCCAGGTGGTAAACCCAAAGAGGAGAAAGGCTTGTTATTGCTGAGGATCCCCCTTTCCTCTTGCTTTGAAGGCAGAAGCAGCCTAAAGAAGATATCAGGGGCTTCGCCAAGGGTGTCTCCAAAACATTAAAATAAAACCGAATTAAAAAAAAAAGATCTGGGCTTTCAAGTGGAAAGTTAGAAGTCAAGCCTCATTGTTTAGTCCAGCCGTCATTCATGGCATCTTTCTTAAACCAAGGAAGCATTTTTCTCTCCCTGTGTGTGTGTGAGTCCCTTTTCGTTTCTGGCTGCATTTTATTTGTAAACCTAACGTAATGCAAACATCCGATGCCTGCTCTCCTACCTCCCCCACCAATCCAGCTTTCCTAGCCGAGCAGCCCATGTGTTGTGGAAGGAAATATGAACCGCCACTGCCTTTCCTCCCTCCCACCCCCAGGTCTCCCTCTGCCGTCTCCTGTTGGAGCTGAGCCTGCTGGGCCATGTGCAGGACCGCTGGAACCAGCCGAAGGGCTGCTGCTGCTCCCTCTGGCCAGTGAGCAAAACAAATAAATAAATAAAAGAGCTGGCAGGCTGATGCTTTCTGAGGGACCCTGTGAGGCATGTCTCCCTTTCAGCGTTAGCACTGCTCCAGGGATATTGAAGGGGGCAGGGGGTGGGCTTTTTGCCTTCCTTCTCGCTGCCTTCCCTTCTGATGTCATGAGAAAGCTGGCACCGCTTTTGCTTTCCCACAAGAAAGCAGTGAAAGGGAAGGCAAAAAAAAACCTCGATCTGCCGCCTCGAGTTCCCCATTTGGGTGAAGAGAGGCGGGATATAAATCGAATAAATAATAAATAATAATAATAAAAAGGCAAAAGCCAGGCTGGCATTCAAACCAGGCTGTCAGATGACACTAAGCCAGGCTGTCTGCGGGCATTCAAACCAGGCTGTCAGATGACCTAGCCATGCCCACTAACCCACACCCACTGAGCCTCATCATGCCCACTAAGCCACGTCAACTAAGCCACGCCCACAGAACCGGTGGTGGGAATTTTTGAATCCCACCACTGCTCATTGTGTTGCATACACCATTGCAATTGCCTATTGTGAATATTGTCACTATATAATAAAAAAGCATAACAGTCTTTACTGTCTTATTTTTCTGTGTCAGTTGCCATTCTTGCAGAACAATACAACTCCAGTTCAAAAAGGAAATCTGTCACACTGTGACAGCCACATCATCTACTGAAGTCCTGAATGATGCTGAGATCACCTGAGTAAGTAAGCAGCTTTCAATAAATTGAAAAAAGCCCTTCCCTCAGCTTCTTAGAGGTGCAACCTGAGGCCATAGATTACCACATTACTTCATTCTGAATTGTGAAAGTCTATAATGAGCCAACAGAAGAAACTCCTTTGAGAAGATTGGCCATCATAAAATACAACATAAAATTAGGGTAAATAGCAGTAAAGAAGTTGATGTCAGATGATTTACCAAGCAACTACCATCTTTAAAGTCTAAAGTCTTCTCTAAGTGGCTTTTGAGTTAAATTGCTCCTGGATATTTTATAATTCATTACTTCACATTATGATTATAAGATTAATATAAGACTTCTTTCTATGTAATATTTAAGAACTGTATAAGATTTAAGCAAGCAAACGTATAAGAGTTTCTACTGTAGCAACAGAGGACCACAGAAATATGAAGGAAGAAATCTTCTGACCTATATATTGAAGCTGTATTATTCTATTGCAATATATAATTAAAGTTGCATTAAAATTTCCATATGCAAAACATTCCTAGTTTAGAGTTTCAGATTGGAATCTTCTGAATTACCCAAGAAGTGATGAAGTAAACCCAGGAAATTCGATATGCAAAATATTGTTTTACTTTTTAGAGTGTTAGTGGTTTCCATTCATCTTGCACCGATGATTGCTTAAACTGCCACGTTTGTGGGGAGAGTCTTTTCTAGAGACCAACACTGAAGAAAAAAGTGTATTTTTTCATTATTTTGAACTTTTATAATAATTTTTATTAAAGTTTTAGAATACAAAGGTTAAATAAAACTAATACAAATTAAGAAAAATATGAAAAAGAAAAATGAAAGTGAAAAGTGCAAAGAGAAAAAGAAAAAAGGGGAAGGGGAAATGGGAAAGTGTATAACAAAGAAAAAGAAAAAATGTTTTGAGATTTTCTTGTTGCTCATTTGGTGGGGAGAGTAAAAATGGCTACTGCAATTTTTGCATGTGTAAATGCACATTTAATAAGGAAACTGATAGCGTTCGAGAACAGATCTATTATTTGTCTTGATAATTGAAGAACCTTGATATACAAAGAACGATAGATCTGGAGTTCAGAAATTGGCATATAATTAAATTATTTAATATAATTGTCAATTATATTATTGACCTGGTCAATTTCTAAAAAGGTTTGAAAGGAATGTGAATAAAGCTAAAAGCTGGTAATGGCTTAACTGGAACCTTAAAAAAACCCTGAAGGTTTGATTTTGGCTGCTCAAGAGCAAGCTATTAGAGGTAATGCAATCAAGGCCAGAATTGAAAAATCATCAAATGACTCAAAGTGCAAAGAAGCAAGAAGAAACAATAGATCATATATAGTTTGTGCAAGAAGATTGCACACACTGATTATAAACACACTCACCAAAACAATTCACTGGAATGTCCTTAAATAATGTACCACTAATGAAAAACTGATGAGAACATATAGTTAAAAAAGTAGTTTACAATTTATATTATTTGTTTCCTAGTATGATTTGATTACTTATTAGTAACCTGTGACTATCACTAAGTGTTGTATCTTATGATTCTTGATTAATGCATTTTATTTTTTTCTATTTATGTACACTGAGAGCATATGCACCAAAGACAAATTCCACACTTGGCCAATAAAGAATTCTATTCTATTCTATTCTATTCTATTCTATTCTATTCTATTCTATTCTATTCTATTCTATTCTATTCTATTCTATTTAACTGTTTCTGAAAAGAAGTAAGTATGAATAATTGATGTGGCAATACCAAAGGATAGTGGAATAGAAGAGACAAAGAAGTGGAGATTACAAGGTATCAAGATCTAAAAATTGAAATTGAATGATTATGGCATAAACCATAACTGGATTTCACATAGAAAATCTGCATTGACAAAATTTCTGTCTGTCAACTGCAAAAGGCCACACTCCTTGGATCTACCCATATACTATACCAATACACAACATTCCTTGGGTTCTTGAAAAGAACTTGATGTGAATGAAAGTCAACACCATCTAAAGAACTGACTAATATGATTTCACATTGTTCTACTGGTAAAAGTTCTATAGCTTCAATTTAAGATTAAAGTGATTGGGTAATATAATATCAATAGTTTTCCAAAAGTTTTTCATGCTTTTCAAAAATGGGTCTTTGAGACAATGAGAATTACAGTAAGCGCTGGCACCTAAAGCATTTTAGACAATCACAACATTTGGTTAATTCAATATTAGAAATATGTTGTAGAGGAAATGAAATTTGGATAGAACTTTTTGGGAGGTCATAAAGAGCATGTGCAAATATGGTGTCCAAAACCAAATATATAGCAAGAGTTACTTAATGAAGGCTGGTCCATACCTTGGCTGATTTACAAGGATAAGATCTGATCTTAAATAAGAGGATGGGACACTAAGAAATATGACAGAATTCAAAATGCATATATAAAACCAATGCATATATAAAACCATATATAAAAATCATTTATAGGGCATATATGTAAACTCTTACATAGATATGATGTAGAGGCAGAAGAAATTAAAACTGCATAATAAAACAGATGCAAAACTTAAAAAAATCAGCAACAACTTTTTAGTATTAAATTATTTTTATGTTACAAAATAATTAATGACTTTGCAACTTCTTATCCATGTCATACTAAGTATCAACTAAAATGTAAGCAACTCTATATTCATATACCGGTACTGTATATTTTAGAAACTATATTTAGCATTGATAAAGATTTTCTATTTTGAAATTTATATTTTGAATTTTTTAATTGTCATGTTTTAACTTTTATTTGATAGTCCTTGATTTACAACCTTTTAGTGACCATTCAAAGTTACGACGACACTACAAAAAGTGACATGACCATTTTTCACACTTACAACTATTGCAGCATTTTCAAGTTCACATGATCAGAATTCAGATGCTGGACAACTGGTTCATATTTGTGAGGGTTGCAAGTGTCCTGGGGTCATGTGATCACATTTTGCGATCTTATGACAAAGTCAGATTCACTTTACAACTGTGTTATTAACTTAACAACTGCACAGATTCACTTAGCTGTGGAAATTTTGGGCTCCATTGTGGTCATAAACCGCAGACTACTTGTATATAGACACTGGATCACAGTAGTTATTATTTGTGTTCTACAATGTATTATTTCTATTCTGCAATGAAGCAATTAATGTGCTTTAAAAGGAAAAGAGGAAAAGAAAAAAAAAGAAAATGGATTTTCTTCCTATACATTTAGTTAACATCATAGTTTTTTAAAAAAGCAGAGTTCAAAGGGGAAAAATCCAGATTGAAATAAATGCATAATTGAAGCATGAGCAATAGAAAGTCTCCTGATGCTAAAAAATCAGCTTTTCAAAATCAAAAGATCTTTTTTTACAGAAGGGATTAATTTCTATCTTTAAAGGTGTATACAAATATGCAGACCATTGATAGTTTTTGATATGGAGCCAACTGAGAATATGATTTTTCTCTCTTACATTACCATGGTTAGTTTTTCCCCTAATAAAAATTATTTATCAAAAGCAATCCCTTTACTTTTGAGGTGGGATTTGTTTGCCAAAACCAAAAAGTCAATGTTGAAACCATCAGGTCTATAATCAAGAGATTTCTTTCTATTAATCTTGCCTTGAACTAACAAAGTGTGCAAACACTACAATCAGTTCCTCACAGTACTGAATTGGTGTAATCTGTAGGTACAGCTAGCACACACATGGGGGTTTGCAGGGAGGAAAATGCCTGAATATGTAAGCTGATGGCCTTGTGCAAATGCAATAACTTACACAGTTGTGTGAAATGTTGGGATCCAAATATATATACAGGGTGCATTAAAAGGATAATAGTCCCCCCTTCACTTGTCATCATTTTACCTCATGATGGTTTGCTGCGGATGTGACTAAAAGCTCAATTAGTTTTTCAGTTCCCACACTCAAACTAATTTAAAATTCCAGATCGCCATAATGAGCCCAGTTTTAAACTTTGCCGTTTTGAATGATACCAGACATGTGGCTAACTCCAGATAATCTATTTTGTCAATTAATGGCAATGTCATATATGCATAGCATCTTCCATTTTTTGGAGGGCAGGGGGGAAGAAATATATACATAATATATTGCCCTAGCATTTCTTGAGAAAAAAGGTTGTGGAAATATTAACTCACATTCATAAAATAAAGAGTGGAAATAACCATGAAGTAGTCAGGCTTCTTTAACCAAATCAACATTAGTTAATGGTTAAAATCATACTTTCTTTTTGAAATAATTTCTACAATTCTGCTAGTTATTAGGAAATAGGAACTGTATCAAAATTAAGCAGTGTTGTCAAGTCTGTCCTGCTTGGTTCATGAATGCAATAGAAAACTAAGAGTCATTTTTTTCTATCACAATAATATAGGCAGTGCTCGATTTACATTTAGTGACCATTTGAAATTATAACAACACTGAAAAGAGTGACTTATGACCATTTGTCACATTTATGACCATTGCAACATCCCCGTGATCACACAATTTACATTGAGATGCTTGACAATTGGTTCATATTTATGACAGTTCCAATGTCCTGGGGTCATATTATCATTTTTTGAAACCTTCTGACAAGCAAAGTTCACGGGGAAGCTAGATTTAATTAACCACTGTGTTACTAACGTAACAACTGCACTGGTTGACTCAACAACTGTGGCAAGAAAAGTTGTAAAATGGGGCAAAATTCACTTAACAAATAGCTCACTTAGCAACCTAAGTTCTGGGCTCAATTGTGGTCGTAAGTCGAGGACTACCTGTACCTATGATGGAAAACTTGAAATCAACATTAGTCTTGGATCTCACTTGGAAAGATCTAATGTTGCATGGAAGCAGGCAGCTTCAACCTTAACAGAATGAAAAGTGGACATTTTGTCAATATTTTAGTTGCAAGCCAAAGAAAGATGTTGCTTCTCAAAATATAAGATATTCCAATTCCTTTGACACATCACTGGACTAAAGGAGTAATAGATGCCTTGCAAAATGGCAACAGCAATAGCAATTAGATTTATATACCACTTAGTGCTTATACAGCTCTCCCTAAGAGGTTTACAGAGAGTAAGCATATTGCCCACAACAATCTGGGTCCTCATGTGAAAGATATCACGTATAAAGTTTGTTTGGAGCTGTGGTGGCGCAATGGTTATGAGTGCAGTACTGAAGGCTACTTCTGCTGACTGGCTGCCAGAATTCGGCAGCTCATCTCACCAGGCTCAAGGTTGATCCCGCCTTCCATCCACCCAGATTATTGGAGGCAATATGCTGATTCTGTAAATGACCTAGAGAGGGCTGCAAAGCACTGTAAGGTGGTATATAAGTCTAAGTCAGAGGTCCTCAAACTATAGCCTGTGGGCCAGATACGACCTGCCGAAGCCATTAATTCATCCCGTGCGGGACCATGAGGCTGCCCACCTATCCACCGGCACCCATCTGCCTTCTGGAGGTGGAATAGGCAAAAAACGGGAGGACGGAGGCCTCAGGAGGCCAAAAATGGGCCTGTTTTTGGCCTCCCTGGCCTCAGAGAGGGAGGGAGGGAGAGAAAGACACACATACAAACAGAAGTCTCTCACATACCCAAGGCAGCCACATCTCTTTACTAACCTGCTTTCCACCCCCAGGAGCATAACAATTAAAGTTTAATTTGTATTTTTAATGGACTGCTAAATTGGCCCAGTCTCATGACCACCTAGCCATACCTACCCAGTCACATGACCACCTAGTCACACCCACCCAGCCAGTCCGGTCCCCCCAAAATCTGAGTGACCGTGAATTGGCCCCGTTTAAAAGGTTTGGGGACCCCAGTCTAAGTGCTATTGCTGTGGCTATTATTTTATTCAACCTATACTTTATATATTGTATGAACTAATGTTTGGAACAGTGTTTCTCAACCTTGGCAATTTTAAGATACATGGGTTTCAATTTCCATAATTCCCCAGGCAGGATAGGTTAATGTTGAAGAGCTATCAATGTATCATAGCCCTGGTTCTGACTCAACAACTATAAAAGTCAGCAAAAATAATTATTTTATTTTTCCAGGATTGGGTCACAATAAACAGATAAATAGAGTACAGAACAAATGTATTCTTTCTCATCTGAGCAAATATAGAACAGCTATTTTTCCTTAAAAAGAGGGGTCGGGAATCAAATAAATCAAATGTATCACTTTCGGGCTGCTTAACATTTTTGTGAGAAAATGTCACTTGATAAAACTGGACAATTGATATTTTACGCGTGCGATCAAAATTTATTAAATATTAAGTTTCATAATTGAGTGGCATGTGTAATAGGAATAGGAATCATAACTTGCATGGCTATCCATTTCCTTGGAATAAGACAGGGATGGTAAAATATATCTTTAATATGCATCATAATGGAATTTATCATGCATTTGTTCTGAGCTTTCTAGGTCAAATGGAATGTTCTAAGCAATCTCAAAGTTTATGCAAGTTGTTTTTGCTCAAGTAGATTATTTTCAATTCGGATTCTTAGCAGGTTAGTTTTTCCAGCTTATTGTACCCATTAATGGTATATTATTGGGTATTTAGCACTCCCTGCAGGACAAGAGAGGTACTCCAAATAATTCTTATTGTCATGCAAATAATAAGCATTAAATATATTTCTGACAACTTAATTAATGCTTGATATATATTTAACAACTGCTTATAAATTTAATTTTATATTCTAATTTATGTAAGGTTCTTTGTACAAATATTAGTGACAACTAAGGAAGACATGTTTCTCTTTTACTAGTTATTTTTGTGAGGAATCTTAGTTCCAAATGAAATGAAAATAAAGACCAAGTTTGAATAGTATATTTTCTTGAGTGTAATACTTGACAAGAACAAAGGATGCTCTCCATAATTTTTTCATCAATTAACTTACCCCAAACAGAAGCAAAGCATTGGAGTATACCTATTCAACAGTTCCACATCCTGCCAGCATTAGATGGCTTACTCTGAATGGCTAAGTTCAGGCACAGAGATGTGAAATTCCACATTCTGATCAATATATACAGTACACTCAGCATGTTTAACATATTTTTGTGAAATATGAACAATTGGTATCTTCTAGTCCTCAGAGTTTTCATTTAAGAAAGATTTATCAATTACGGTATATAGGACAAAACTAAAATATTACAAATACAAGCCATTCTGTATTGCTGACTTTATAAAGCTATTTATTCGACATTAGCTATTTGTGGGTATAAAAACTTACAGTGAAAAGCCCTCGTATTGTTTTTTTGTCACTAAAAATAGCTTCTTTTCAACATTTCTCCTATTGACATCCGTAAACAAACAAAACAAAACCTAACCAGGAATCTTTTTTTTAAATGTGAACAGTCTGAAAATAAAAAGGCTGAAAAAAAACCCACGTTTTCATAGTTGGGTGATTGTAAAATGTATTTTGTTTAAAAATTTTTAAATCCACTTGAGAATCAATTATCAAAGGAATATCTGGAAACATTTACAATGTGATCCACTTGGCAGTTGAGATTTTTTTTTGACAATATGGTACAAAAAGTTTTGCTTTCAGTGATAGTTAATTGGTCTAAAGGGAATCCTTTAATAATAATATTTCAGACCTTGTACAAACTCTGCATCTACTATTCAGAAAAAGTCTTTTTTTTTTCAAGCTTCTGTAGAGACCTGCAACAAAATGGCTATTTCAAGGGATTGATTGATTCATCAACATTAATGTGATTCTTAAAACAGCCACATTGCTTTCTAGGCTCACATGCAAGAATTAAGTAAGCTGAGTTACTTTAAAAAAAACAGCAGAAAGATGCTATAATGACACAAGGTTTGAATCATTTTTGTAATTTGCTCAGCCCTAGTAAAGAATAATCAGTCAGTCAGTCAGGAAACAAATAAGGAGAAAAGTATCTACCACAATGTACTGAATTAAGGAAAAGCACTTTGACTTTGAATGTAGGAGTTGCAATTATAGTTTAGTTCAACAGTTCCCAAGCTGTGTGCAGTTAGCAAACTCACAGGTAAATCAATGGAATATTTTAATTTTTTGCTCCATTTATTTGCAAAGTTTGCAATGTCCAATCTTTGCGAAGCTCATTTTTCTGGCAGTTGCTGTAAAAAAAGCAGGTATTGTGTGAAAATTAAAGTAGAACAGGCAATGAGGTGGAGGTGCCCAATCTGATTCCAAGATTTGAGAAGTTGTGTGCCCAAACAAACACAAATTCTGTTACTTATTAATTGTGGTTATTTAAGAATAATTTTTAACAATCCTTGGAATTTATGTGTATTTTTTTCAAACAACTATTACATTGTTAGGACATAAAATCTTACTGTTTGAACCTAACTACTTAATAAATAAAATTGTTAAAACATTTCATTTGGTCTAGAGCTGCCATGAAAAAAATACTGAAACACTAACGGCCCTGTGAGTCAAGAAAGACTGAAAATCTCTAGTTTAGTTGATGATATTTAAGCAGAATCTAGTTTTATCAAACATTTACTGCCACTTGGGGGGGGGGATGAAATAAGCATTTAATTGTTGCAACAATCTCTCTTGAAATTCATGAGGAGGAAAAAAGGCACTACATCTTCTCAAATGCCAGAATTCACGTTTCTTAATAAGATAAATATACTCAAACAACTTTAACGACACTTAACAACAATAGTTATAAATGTATACATTTGTGACTAGGACAATACAAGCTTTCATCCTCTCAATTGCTGAGAAAACTGTAACAGTATTTGCAATTCCTTTTACTTCTAGTCAATAAAGAAGTCAAGATAGCTTAAACCAATATAAATAATTGTTTTTAGAATAATTTAAAGCAATTCATCCATTGAAAGTATGCACTGATATTTCATACATTTTTTACAAAACCATACATCGGCAATTAACATTAAGAAACATTATTTCACTAAGCTTAAGGGTGTTGTACTGAAAGTCTGTCCCTACTAAAAAAACCAAACAATTCAGAAAGAAATATTTGAGATATATTTTTAACATAAATTAAAAATACAGATCAAATTGAACAAGTTTACTTTTTTAGATCTATATGCATGCACAAAAATCCAATATGGAAAATGACTAACAATTTGTTACTTCATGTTTAAAACGTTTTGCTATATTTCCAGATGCTTTACCCCAGCTGAAATTCCTAACACATTTATTTATATGACTCATTGATTCAAATGTGTTCACTAGTGACTGTATTTTAGAAATACAATGTAATTGTCTCATGAATTAGAGGAATTTTTCACAGAATAAATGCACATTACCAGGGAAGGCATCGTGCTAGATTTCAGATATCTGGAGTATCTGAGTAATTCCCTAAATACAAAGTATATATTTCTGCTCCCAATGCCCCAGTTTGATTATTCTCCAAGACAACCATTCAGACACTGGAACCTATCTCATGAGCCATCAACTAGCAAATGATAACCTCCTTTTCTGAAAAGGATCTTTACATAACAATTGCTGCTTCCACCTCTAGCGTCATCAAAGTGTGGCCTGTTATCGCTTCAAAGTCTCCTTAAGCATGTCAGTTTGGAACTGAGAACTTTATATAGTTCAGCTTTGATAAGTCGGAGAATAGTCTGGCCGCCTAGTTTTAATAATTTTTGGCTTTGGTTTCTTGACTACTTCCATTGTTTCGGCTGGCTCGGCTGGCTCAAGTTCCTCATTGCTTTCGCATACATGGACCACCACACTAGGAGTAGTTTCAGTTGCAGCATGGAGTTCATATTGATTCCCTAAAATGTATTTAAAAAACAGTAAGTGATAATAGTACACTTAATAACACATACAATTCCCCAATTGAATTTACTGCATGTTGCCACTGATTAAAACAGTCACAACATGATGAGGTATATAATACCTAGCTACTTAGCTTTCTGAATCCAGAATGCTGCTCCCAGATTTCCAATAGAGAATTTGGAAATATCTAACATCTTCTCAATTTTGATAGAACAAAATATTCTCTTTTATTACTTTTCAGTAAAGAATTGCACCAGAACTGACTGAATTAATTTTATCATATGAATCTCATTTTTTCTCTCACCCCCACCATTTATCTTTATTTTATTATAATCAAAGTAACCTGTGTAGTTTCTTACTACATGATAACTGAGGCATTATTTCTCCTTTTGTTTGTTTTACTTCACTAATAAAAAAAAATGGCCAAAAAAAAGTTAAGGATTCCATTGCTAGTTCCTGATTGTTTCATTCCTTAGTCCTATTCCTAATTAACCCTTTTAAATAATTCTAAACATAAATATAATATGACTTCTAGGGTCATACATTCCTTGAAAATGATTAAATTTTAAGGAGGATTTATTTATTTATTTACCTTAAGCTTTTAACAATTTTTACACAGGAAGCTAAAAACATTATGGAAAAACTTTTTATTGATGCATTCTCCTTTTCCCATCCATTTGTTTTCCCAATCTAAACATGTGTACTACAAATTGAATATTTAACGTTATTGCTTGTATCTGAAACAAAAATTAATGACACCTTGAAAATGATTTAGAAGTACTTTGGACCAAGTAAGTTTCTGTTAAAGTAGTCCAACATGTTACCATGTCCTGCATGAGTCTGAAGAAAATACAGGTATCTTCTACTTACGATCAGTCGCTTGGTGACCATTTGAAATTATGAAAGAACCTCTAATGGCACTTATAGCCCATATCTGAAGTTCTAATGGCTGTCCCCCCTCATGGTCATGGGACATTTTGGTAACCTGACAACTAGTCTGCATTTTCAACCATTTACAATGTTTCATGGTATGTGACCACAATCTACAGTTTTGCCAGAAACCAGCTTCTACATTCAGTTTCCAGCAAAACACCCCCATAATGAACAATGGGTTCACTTTATAACAACAGCATTTGCTTTAAGAGCTCTACAAAAAAAGATTGTAAAGTCAGATGTAGTCACGTGTTCACCTACTTAATGACTGTCACTACTTACAACTAGGGGTGGGTCTGTGACCTGCTATGGCTAAGCCATAAAATTTCAAGCTGGATAAAAAAATGTTAACTGGGTTTTAAAATATAGTGCTCCGCATTTCATGTAACGGCATCCATCCTCTGTCAAATTTAGAGGTTGGGATCTTGGAATAAGCTACATAACACAAGGTTGGATATAAAAAGGTTTAATAAAGAAAATAGAGAGGATGCCTCAGAAGAGGCTTACAGGTAGGTAGGTAGGGTAAAAATGTGCCTGGGAGGAGCTTGCATGCTCCTTTTATACTCTGGGGGCTGCATCTCCCCCTTTAGGTTACATACAGATGTTACAACTGCAGCACTGGCATGTGCTGCCATCTAGTGTTCACAATGGGGGCAGAGCTGGAGGGAGTTTATTCCTGACAAAACAAGGATAACCATATTGACCATGAGGAAACAATAGCCAAGAGATAGTATATTTATTACCCAACCGAGATTTATAAAACCACTGAGATTAAGGGATTCTTTATTACATCAGTTGATGAGGTGACAAAAGAAGAATGAAATGTGTTTAATTTTAGAGGTTTTTGTCTATCTTGTTGCACTGATAAATGAAATGATGGGGACTGGTGGACATGCAAATTAGGTCTTATCTGGTACAAAATGGCTTTAAGTTGCAAATGAGTATGGAATAATACTAGCAAATCTCCAGGTTTTAAAAATATAAATTCTAGTTATAAGGCATCCTACCAAATGCCAGGAATGCTGACAAAAACTTGGCAGTAGTTTCCTAACACTCAACTTTGCATAATTTAACTAAAATTTCATTGTCAGATTTGGTTGAAGCCTCTTAGACCACTAATATGAAATCACTTAAATGATTGATTTTCCTCTGTCAACATAAAAGTGCATTCTTTAATCCCACCATGGTTTAAATCTGGTGCTTCTTTTCCCTGCTCTTCATAGTTTAATGAACATTTTGCCTTGCACTTTCTAGCCTTAAGGTGGGTGTTGCTTGTTGATATAACAGACATCTCTACTTTGGGAAATTGGTGCTCCCAACTCCTACAAGGAGATACACTGGCCTTTTGTCTGTTGGAAAACAGAAGAGCCATCAGCTGAATTGGGAGCTCTTTTGAGCTATCCTTCAAGTCAACTCCTGTTGATTTCATCAGTATGAACCCTGGTGACACAGTGGTTAGAATGCATATTGTAGTCTAACTCTGCCTACAGCCTGGAGTTCAAACCTGTTGGGGCTCATGTTGACTCAGCCTTCCATCCTTCTGAGGTTGCTAAAATGAGGACTCAGACTGTTGGGGGCAATATGCTAATAGAGAGTTCTGTAAAACACTATGGGGCAGTATATAAGTCTAAGTGCTATTGCTATACATTCATGTAATTCTCTTGATAATAAAATTAAATCAAAGGTCCATTTGGTTAATTGCCAATTCAGCAACCAAATTTCTGAAAGAATTCTAAGTCCTTGCAATTGAAACTCATTCTAATGAAAAGTGTTGGTAATTAGACTTCTATAACCAGTTTTGTGACCCTTTTTTTTTAGTTGATTTTGAACACATTAAGAGAACTGCAGCTCCCTATAGTTATGGACCTCTTATACTAATATGGGCCTATTATGAAAAAAAATTAAATTGAAAGTCAAAGTAGATGATTTTCATTTGTGATTATGATATATAGAGTAATCTAATTTTGATAATTAACTTTCAAATGAATTTATATTATGGATAAATTACGGGTTCCCACTGAATTATATTTCCCCCCTTTGTAATAAACATGTCCCATACCTAAAATAGCTGATGGACCTGGAAAAATAATAGAAGAAAATAGACCATACAACTATGCTGCTTAGTTTAATGAAATTTAAATGGCCCATTGGATATGCACAGATGGCTTTTTGGTGATGTATTTTGTCAAACATGTTTTGCTATTATTGAAAAGATGACTTTGAATTAATCCATGATTTATAAAATAATGCACTGTTACAATGCTGGAGAAGACTTTTGTTGCCTTTCTTCTTCTTCAATGTACTCTTTTTCATCCACAGCATCTTTGCATTCTACAACCATAAGACATCTTTACAGCCTAGAAACAACAAAGAGCTTTATAGCTGCTTACATCACTTTTTTCCCAATTGCCACCCTCAAAGACAAGTATCATATGCACATAAGTTGTCCCTAAGCTTTTATTTATTTATTTTGCTGTACTCTGGAGAATTCATATGAATGGGTACAAGCCAACTGTTCCTCCTACCTCTGCAACCTGTGCAGAACATATTTGGAATCGCACTGGCATATGAGCAAAAATATTTTACACTTAGCTAATGAATCATCGTGTAATAATCATTTTAAAAATAAAACTTCTGAATTTGCACACAGCAGGAGTTCGGAATTTTAAGGAGCCCTATAAAACTGTGCAAGCTGAAGAATTTAGAATTTTGTGTTTCTAATGAAATAAATGGAGGAGGAAAGGGATCCTGGGAAAGGACTTAGTAGGTGGAAAGATAAAGCATGGCAGGTTACAATCCACCCACCGCCCCATTTTTCAATGAGTAATTTGTTATAAATTTTTAATATTTATAGCAATAAATAGTGGAAATAAAGGATGTAAATTCTAACAAAAATATAATGGAATAAACCTTTGATATTCTGAAAGCTATATAACTTGCCTGGGCAGGACCTCAAGGCAGATTCTGCTTTGACCAGGAGTCTGTAGAGTATGGTCAAAAACAGTCAAGACGGCAACCAGGACAGTGCAATCCAGGCTCTACCTGCCATTCAACAATGGGCAGAGCTTTAATTGTACCATCTTGGTTGCCATCTTTATTTTTTACCATATCCTGCAGACAACCCTGATTTTGACAAAGGCTTAAATGAAGTTTCCCTTTGAAATTCCTTCATGGGGCAACCTGCCTCCTTCACTTCCAGGAACAAAATGAAGTAGCCACATGTATTGTTCCGCTCACTCACACACACACATAAATGTGGTTTAATGGGTTTATTAATATTCACCAGCAATTCCCTTCACCCAAACCCCAGAACTGTCCCAATTAAATCCAGCCACAAGCAGATCAATGCTACTCCACAGAGCAATGGCCAAGGAGTCCAAGGGGCACTTGAATGTTTCTCAATCAAAATAAATCCACCAGGCAAACTTAAATCCTCAACACAAAAGAGTTCAGGAGGCAAGAAAAGTCCAGAGTTTCCAAGGCACAATCCAAGTGAAGGCATGGTGTCAATCCAAAGAGAAGCAGGGCTATCAATCTGGGGGAAAAATAAAAGAGAAACATTATGTGAAAGTTCTGGTGTGGGTATCAACTATGGAAGTGATTATATACCCAAACCTTATAAATTTGAAGAAGATATTTTGATATAAAGACATATTAAATGAAAATGGAGAACTTAAAAAGATACAAGAACTGACTGAACAAGGAGTGGACATCACATGGTATGCATATTGGCAAATACAATCTAGATATGAAAAAGATAAGAAGCAAGAGGGCTTCTATAATCAGAATAC
>JANHGC010002017.1:207221-219474 GCA_027560395.1 Boaedon fuliginosus
GTGCTTTTTCTCCAATAATGATTCTGCTTTGCTTTGCTTTCTGGTCTTTTGTTATACCTTGGCAGGCCTGTTCGCAAATGAATTAAGCATATATTACTTAAGCCAATTTTCTCTCATACAAACTAGATATTACTGATTTGTGTCTGACAATGGAAATATTTAAAAAAGAGTCCAAGATCAGGGGATATGCCAGTCAGTTCTAACATTTCCGTGGCATGATGCCTTAAAAGTAATACACCTCACTTCTAGTTATTCAGTTAAGAAGAAGCGAGCAGGCATTCACAAAATGTGAGTAAGAGTGGAGGATGTTGAAGATATGCAGTGATGTCCAAATGTCCAGTGATGTTCTGCATGTGTGACCTCCCTGACTTTACCCCAAATGTCAAACCTGGTTACAATTCTTTGGAGTCAGAAGTCTGTAGAGATTCTCAATCATCTAGGTCGTGGTTGTCCCAAAAGCTGAAGAAGCTTCTTGGATGAGAAATGAAACATCTTCAAAAGAAAAAACAAGAAAGTCCAGTTGCCTCCTGAAAAAAGCACCTTTGGGTTCTTTGGAGTCATGACCTCCTTTTGCCAATCCTCATCTGATCTGAGGAGGGCCAGCATCTGGATGAGGAGCTGGCTAGTCCATACCCAAGGAAACAGCCCCACAGATAAACAGGTTTCATATAACATCTTAGCACCCGAAATATTTTCTTTTAACAGTCCTAATAGCAAAAGAACAAGAGAGGACAGAAAAGGGTGTTTTGATTTGCCAAAATATGGACCTAGAGAACACCGTGGGAAATGGTGAGGCAGTATTTGGAGGCCTAAGTACAGTGAGACTTTAGTGGCAACGTATTAGTTACAAATGGCTAGAAAAGAGACATAGAGGCTAAAGAGAAATCAAGTTAGAACAAGTATATTTATCTACTTCAGAAAATGGGGAAGGGGGATACAGTCCCTATGAAAATCCATAATGAGCAAGATCTATTCTCATTTCTGATTACAAGTCATCATGTATACGTAACAGGAAAAAACCATATCTCTCACATAAAAATATGTGCCTACACTGCCCATAATAAGCCTCTAGGTGGCAGCACCTGTCAACGCTGCACCTGTGGCACCTGTAGGGGGAGATGTGATCCCCTACCTATAAAAGGAACGCATGTGCTCCTCCCTTAAGTTCTTTTGCTTTATACCTAGAGCAAGCATGTAGTCTCTTGAGACATCTATTTCCCTATCCCTTTTATTAACCCTTTTTATTCTGGAACCTGCTTGTGTTGTGTGGCTGATCCAAAGATCCTAACCTCAAATCCCATAACAATGATAATATCAAGCTAAAAAAGTTCATCGGCTGGATATCCACAAAGACCAAAGAAAAATAGATTTACAATCTGGAAAAAATAGATGTAGAAGAGAAGGCAGAACTGGAGGGCAGAGTAAAATTCACCATCTGTTTAGAGTCCTTGCATTGACACAAGAGACCAAATCACTTTGAATTCTGTTGATCCTTATCTAACGCCAAGTTAGTACTGATTGTCGGTTAACCAGAATCTTGTGTATAGGCTTCAATAAATCATTACTGCTGCAACTTACATGAATAGTTCTGATTCTTTGCTCCTGACATTCAATTATGATGGGAAACACAAAGCAGGCTGAGATTTGAATTTTATATGGGTATTTTAAAAAAATAAATAAATAATGAAGTGGAGAAATTAAAATGTCTCACTTTGGTCTCTGACAAAAGAATAAAATATGAAAGAGAGAAACAATGAGATGGAGGGTAGCTACCTCAAGATCTGATCAATCTCAGCACGGACCGTTTCTTAATGATAATGCATGATATTCCTATTGTGTATTCCCAGTAAAAACATGTGTTCCCAAATGGGTGCTAAAACATGTGCTCCCCAGGGATGAGTTTCTCCCGGTTCGCTGGTTACCTGCTTTGTGGGCGCGCTTCCCGATCAGCTGTCAAAAGCACGCTGCATGGGATCGACTTCACAATCTTCGTGGTGTCTTGCAGAGTGCTTGCAGGACATCACGAAGATTGCAAAGTCGATCCCGCACAGCGTGCTTTTGACAGCTGATCAGGAAGCGGGCCCACAAAGTGGGTAACCAGCGAACCAGGAGAAACCCATCCCTGGTGCTCCCAAATAACTCCACATCTGTATATAGAGAAAAATGCAAGGGTCTCCCAGGCATCCAGGCGAAAACTGCTAGTCTGATTGGGAAATATTTTGGAATTGGAGAATAACTCAGAATAAAAACTGGTACCCCATACAAAGCTCTCACTGAATGGTGTAAGGTAGTGAATAGCCCAATCAAGATGTCATGTTCTGACCTAAAACAGAAACGAAACAAAATTCTATAAACAAATAATTGGAAATAGACAGTTTGCCTGCTCAGAATTCTGATCATTTAAGATAAAAAAAAAAAACCAAAACAAAAAAGAGTCTTTGATTGTTTGGAGGTTCATGAAAACCTTAAATCTCTGGAGAATGGACTCCAGGACACATATCCAGTTCCAGCTGGACCTACTGCATAAAGGGGCTAATGACTTGAAGTATTTAAAATGTGAAAATAACAAAGCATTAAATAGGCCAGCCCTGGGAAATGTTCTGAACCTCATGAATGAAAATGAAATGTGGTTCTTTTGGCTTTGTTGTGGCCATATTTGCTGTCATGTTGAAAATATTAGTTTTACAAATGTATCTTTGAGCCTGCCTAAATCCTTTTGCAAATTCCCTGCTTTTCAAGGTCAGATTTAGCATTTTTTCATATGGAAAAATATGGATTGGAAATCATTCTTCTCTCCCTTTTCTGGTTTTCATAAAGCAATTTTCTTATTATTACCCAAATTAAATAATGTTGTGTTGCATATCAGACTGAAAGTAATTAAAGGATTTAATGCTATTTTAATGACCGTTAGAAAGGACTCCTATGATATATATATATGTATGTATGTATGTATGTATGTATGTATGTATGTATGTATGTATGTGTGTGCGTTTTCTGAGGTTTTTGCGGATGTTTGTATTTAAGTCTTTGGTTATTTGGGTTTTCTCCCCCATAAAATTGGAAGTATCTTGGTGACGTTTCGACGAGGTCCCACTTGTCATCTTCAGACTGGTACTCTCAGGCTGGTCTTCAGGCTGGTACCTTCCTCTTCGTGCTTCTGGGAGCAATGTGTGATCCTGGCTGCCTTCTCTGCTTAAATGCTGGTGGGGCTGTGTCATGATTGGCTGGAGGTCTGGCTGTGTTTGGATTGGTCGGTGGTGTGGTGCTGTGTCGTGATTGGCTGGAGGTCTGGCTGTGTTTGGACTGGTCAGTGGTGTGGTACTTTTGGCTAATGATGTTGTTGCTGTTTGGCTTCGGGTTCATGGTCGTGTCATGTCTTCATTGCGGGTGTGGGTTTGTTTTGTGGGTGGGTTGGTTTGCAGTGTGGTGAAATTCAAATTGGCCAATGAAGTTGTTGCTGTCTTTGGTCATGCCCCATCATCAAAGACCATGAACCTGAATCCAAACAGCAGTCAGGACAAAGCACCACACCACTGACGAATCCAAACACAGCCAGACTTCCAGCCAATCAGGACACAGCCCCACCAGCATTTAAGCGAAGCTGAAGGTACCAGCCTGAAGACCAGCCTGAAGATGACGAGTGCGACCTCGTCGAAACATCGCCAAGATACTTCCAATTTTACGTGGGAGAAAACCTGAATAATCAAAGACTACACACACACACACACACACACACACACACACACACACCATATATATTTGTTGGTTTAGTTGGTTTCTCCGTTGCTTCATCATATCTGCAAGTTTGCATGGTGGCAAAAGGATTAAGCGAATTTTTATTTCTGAACATCCTTCAAGAATTTCTGTGAAAAAAAAATCCTAACTTCTGCCTAAACAAAATGTGTTCTACCAAGTATACCACTCTGTGTGAATTATTATATACAAGTCAGAGGCGGTATTCAGCCAGTTCTGAGGTTCGGGAGAACTGGTAGTGATAATTTTGATTGTGAACCGGCAAATACCAACTCTGATTGGCCCCTCCCCTCCTTGCCCCTTCCAGGAGTCTCCATGAGCCCCTATTTGGCTGCCAGGATGCTTCAGGGAGGTTTTCCATGCCAAAAACGGGGTACAGGGTGTGTGTGTGTGTGGCAGCCCACACAGTCACATGACTGCATAGCCACGCCCACCAAGCCACACCCACAGAACCAGTAGTAAAAAAATTTGAATCCCACCACTGATACAAGTCCTTAATAGCAATGGCAGTGCTAGTATAATTGCACTCAGCCTTAACCTTTCCATGCTCTCTTCAATGTAAGTATCTTAATCAAACCTGCAAAGACGCCTGTTTAAAATATGATCATTTTCTATTCTACTTCTTAGAGCCTTATTTCAAGTACATCTCATATTTATATAAAAATTGGGCTTGTTTAGTGTTAAGCACTTTGTAGTTTCCAGAATTTGTTTCTACAATAATGCTATATTTAAGAAAAAAACAAGAGGGGCTTATTTTGCTTGGCAATACTATAGCTTGTTAACATTATAGCTTGTTATGTTATGAAAAGTTATTTATTGACCTTTCCTGAAAAAACCATCTCTGCATCTATGTCCTACATTCTTTTACTTGTCGCAAAGGTAATTTTTAAACCACTTGCAAACAATACTTTGCCTGACTCTAGAAATTATTTGTAAATCTAATCTATTGTTTCACAAAAACCCCCGAACATTCATAAGCAAATACTGCTAATCTGTTTAAGATTGTGTGTGTCGTCCTTGAAATTCAGTCTTTCATTGGTAACCTATTTAATTATTAATTGTAACCTTCATATTTTAAGAAAAATGGGTTTTAAGTTGTAATTTATATATGAGATAACTTATTTGAATAATATAAGAATTATAAGAATTTATAGGAATGTTGTATCAACATCATTGCAACTACTTGTAAGGCAATCACCTCAACATTAGAATCTTTCAAATTTTCTTCTATATGTTATTCTCTATATTATTCACAGTGGCTCTTTTGTAATGTTTACATAACAGAATTAAAGTCACTTAATTATCCTGCAATCTGATTATACTAACTAGCTACTCTATGCTAATAAAAAAGCAACAAAGTTTTCGATGATTCAGTGGGAGTCCATGTCATGTAATATTATTCTGCACTTTCAAATTGAGTGATCCCTTATTAGATGGGATCTGTAATCCCTTATTAGATAGGATCTGTGAAGGAATGTTTTTGGGAACTACATGCAGCAGCCACCTTGTAGTTAACAATGCACTATATAAAACATCATTAGCCACAAAAGATTCTGCTATAACAGTGTAATTGTGTACAAATTTACCCAGTATAAATCTTTCTTACTTTGGTGGGCCCTGTTTAGAATGGCAGTTTGAAACTGTTAAGTCTTTTGAGTATGGCTGAACTTTATACTACAAAATAGAAAAGGAGGCAAACAAGAAAAAGTGTAGAAACATTAATTGTGGCACATTGAAACTCTCTTCTCATTTTTGCTTGATTAGTTGCCTTTACCATAGGTTTCATTTCCTAATTATACCTCATTTTACAAAACTTGAACTTCCCAGAAGAAAAATATTTTGGATTCGGCTGTTTATGATTAAACATAAATGATAGAAATCAACACATTAAAGAATAGATGCAGTCTTTCATGCAAAAAATATCAGTCAATACAGGTTTCTTCCTTATAGCAATGAGTCAGGGAACTAATGGCACTCCACGTATCTCCCTGGATTTCCCATTGAGTTCAATGTATTGGAATTTGTCTGGAATGGTGCTGGCTCTCCTACTCGAACAGCGGTTGAAATAGAAAACTTTCAAGGTCCCTTCCAACCCTGCTATTCTATGTTTTATGTTCTATTTTATTGATTTAAGTTGTGTAATACGGGAACATTTCTTGGCGCATGTGACCTCTGCCAGGTCAAAATATATTATTTATTCAATTTCTATAGCTGCCTATCTCATTCAATGACTCTGGGCAGCTTACAATTGAAATCCATTGTAGTCCAATTTTTTTGTACTTTGATTGAGTGTGTCTACCCAAGGTTTCAGTCAGAAATCTTTTTTATCTTTAAAACAAACATGACAACAGGAGCCAAGCCAGATTCCATCTGCACCCAGTGATTTGTTATATAATTAAATCATGGCACATCTCTCTTCTGTGAATATTTCTAGGACTACCCTGAAAGAAATGAATAAAAGAGATTGTTAGTAAATCCCCACATCACTAAACTCAGTCTCTCACTATGTAATTTATGTGCTAAGCAATCATCTGCTGTGCTGGGTTGTAATTTAGTGTTTGGAGACTCCAGCTGTTTTGCTTTGTAGTTAAACTCACAGTGGCTCAATATAATTCTATTTGTTTGTTCTTTTTATTAAATATCTTTTGCACTGCTTTAATATCAAATGTCTTGTAATAACTTAATACACAATAAAACAATAATCATACAGAAGGTATTAATTATATAGTATTACTATAATACATATTTAATACATTTCATACATAATGATACTAACATCATGAAATAATAATTACAATAAAACTAGAGAACTATAAATATGAACTTATTGCAAAATTCATTGTATACCTATTAACTTTACAATCACTTCCTAAACACTCTTTGAAAGAATCAGGTCTTCAGTACCTATTTCTACAGCATGGCATGGAACTTAAATCTAGGGAGCTGGGATTCCACAGGGAAGAAGCTGCTACAGAGGACATTCACCTCTCTTTGTATCTTAGGTGTGAAGACATTAAGCAAACTGTCGCTACAGGCACAACTTGCCAGTCTGGTTCTCTTTGAATTAGGCAGTATCCGATATAGCCAGATGCCAAACCATGTAGGACTTTAAAGAAGGTACATTAGTAATAGCACCTTGAATTGCACCTGGAACAAACCAGCATGCTGCTCTTACAGAATTGGTGCTCTATGAAAATAGTGAGTTGCCTCAGTTTAGATTGGACACAGCATTTGCCATCAATTGCAGCTTCCAAATGTCTTCGAGTACAGCCCCATTGAGGGCAGATTATAGTAGTTCACCTGTGAAGTGATGGCGGTGTTAGGTTGAGGCAGTTAGCCAATAAATATGAACCTGGAGAGTTTATTGCCACTGCTTTTAGAAGTGAGCAACAGTGATATCATCAGAGAGACTAAGGCAATTTTTCTGTTTTGATTGGGACTTCTTTTTAAAGCAAAGCAAGTGTATTAAGACTATTGGAAATGTAATATATGTAATCCACTTCAAAAGTTTGTAAGTAGCAATCTATATGCTGTAAATGTGCATAAATGAGTCTCGTGTATTTATGGCGCATCAGAAAACCTCTGTCTAATGTGCGTTCAGGATCTATGTAGATGAAGACAGGAGACCTGAATCCAGAGAGGGACAGGACAATCCAAATCTATTCAAGCACATATCATCCCAAATCCCCCTTCCATTTTCTAAACACGATGTGGTGATTGTCTCTACCTGTATACCTCTACCTGTAGCATTTTCAAAAGAAGATAAGGAACGCAAAATCAGGTAGAAGAACCCTAAACAACACTTTGGGGGGCGGGAAGTGCAGTCTTAGGTAGGAAGTTGGGGGAGAATAAAGGTTTTTGCCCCCCCCCCGCTGCTTTCCCTTTTGAATCTTTTCTCCCTCAGTGCCATGGAAAGGCAAAGGTGAGGGACGGCAGCTTCACCGGTCGCTTTTGAGCATGCGCGCACCCCTCGGGCAGGCTACCTAGCGGAGAGCAAAGAATGTGACCCTCGGGGCCGGGCAAGTCTTAAGTCTTAATCCCCACACCCGGGAGCGCGGGGAGGACAGAGTCGCCATTGCGAGAGAGCGGCGAGCTGGCCAAGAGCTCCGCGCTCTTCGCAGAGAGGAGACCAACCTGCCACCTGCAATTATTTGGTCCGCCTTTTCGCGCCCCCCCGCCCCACCCCGAGGAGGTCAGCATGGCAGAGGCGCTCGAACCGCCAGCTCCGGCTGAGAAGACCGAAGCAGCATTCAAGGGAGACGTGGGCGAAGATGGAGCGCCGGCGGACCCGGGCGAGAAGGCGGAGCGGGAGTGCATCGCCGAGGAGGGCGACCCTCCGAAAGAAGCTGGTGAAGACCCAGCCCGGGAGGAGGAGGAAGAAGAAGAAGGTGGGAGCCCCGGGGCGAGCCCTCCGAGCCACAGCAGCGGAGAGACGGCGGCCCCGAAGACCGAGGACAAGGAGCCGGCGAGCGTAGCCGGGCAACCTGCGGAACAAGTTGGGTCCGCAGACGGTCCGAGCGCGGAAGGGGGAACGCCGAGCGCGGGAAGCCCCCAGGGAAAACCTGAGGGCAACCCCCGGGCCGAGGCGGCTCCTGTCCCAGAGGAGGAGCCTCCGCAGCCGGCGGGGGAACCGGCCAGGGGCCAGAGGGCAAGCCCGGCCGACGCAGAAGCCGCCTCTGCAGGAGAGGGCGAGCCTGCGGGGGAAAGGAGCACAGCTGAGCAAACCCCAGGATTGGAAGAGCGCGCTGAGGAGGAGAAAGAAGAAAAAGAAGAAGAAGACGACGACGACGACGAAGACGAAGACGAAGACGCGGCCGGAAAAGGCTCCGAAAAACAATCTCCTGAAGTTGCTGAAGAAGAAGGACAAGAGGAGGCAGATAGGGATGCCCAGCTGGAGGAGCAGGGGCGGACCGGAGAGGAAACGCCGCCGGGAGATAGCCCTCCTAGCCAGAGCCCCGTGGAAGAAACTCTGGCTGCAGACGAGGAGGAGGAGGATCTCGCGGCGGGAGAAACAGAAGTCAACCAGGAAAGCCCAGCCGCGCCAGAAGAAGCAGGCCCCCAGGATAATCCTGAGGCGAGTGCCGAGGAAGAGGAGGAACAGCAGCAGCAGGTGCAGCCCGCCGATTTCAGAGCGATGGGATCTCCGGGAAAGGCTGATGATGAACTCGGCAGCCACACACAGCAAGGTGAGCCTGTTGGAGGATCCGCCGAAGGCGCTGCAGAAGGAGAGGATGCTCTGGGGCTGAATGGCCTTCAAGGAAGAGAAGAAGCAGAAGAAGAAGCAGCAGCAGCAGCAGCAGCAGCAACGTCTGTAGAAGGGAAACAGTCCGCCCTCCTCGATGTGCCCGAGCAAGAGAAACAGGAACATGACATTTCCCTCTTTGTAAAAGTAAGGATACTATCTAAGCATCGGGGTCGTTTAGCCGTCGCAGAATGTTGCTCGCGAAGCGGCAGCTTCTAGTAATAAAAATGGTGATATTATAGGTTGCGGCAGTTTCATGAAACTAACTTGAATAAGCTACAACTTTGGGCCAGCTATGTAACTAGACTTTGGAATCAGGCAGTCTCCTTTTAGTTAGCCATTTTTCTTCTTCTTCTTTAAAATGAGTTGTGTTTGCTTGTCTATAATTTATTCTTTTGAGTAGGTTTCTTGATGACTTCAATGCTTTAGAGATTGTACCTAAAGTTTGGGTAACAAAGTCATGCTGGAGGTCTAGTTTAGAATCTCCACAGCATCATCAACTTATGGTACCATTTAGTGAATTAAATAGAAAGGTTTGAAATAGGGGAGAAACTAAATATTGTGTATTTATTTGAATTCTGCTGAACTTGCCAGTAGGGTGGTGAGAGTTTTCATTGTTGGTTTTGACCTTGGGGTGTGGAGACTGTAGCAAACTTGGGACCAAATACTACTGCTGAGCTTCAGAGAGATCAATGGTTGATAACAGTTTTTAGTTAAATATTCTTGTTGATAATAGTTTTGAATCCGAAAGAATACTTTGGGAATTCTAAAGAATACTTTTTGAATCCCAAAGAATACTTTTCGAAATAAGCAGAGTGGAAAGCATCCTCAGAAGTGTATATCAAACTGTTCACTACTAGAAACAGTAGAAAACTTAGAAAAAAAATTCTAACAGACATTGTAATCTGTTTATCCTGTGGGAGACATGGTGTAAATGTGGGGTGTTTAATCTTTGTATTATGTTTTTAAATCTGGTATCTTCAAGATGTAGTCAGAGTAAATTCCAATATTGCCAGCGAGCAGCAGGTATAGAGAACATTGGATTCTAGAAGACTGCAATGGAAATCTACACTTTTTTCTTCAACTTGATACTTTGGGATGCTTATTTATTCTTCCATGGAGTATGTAGTCTATTCAATAGCAGAAAAATAGTGGAGAATATGAGAAGATTTAACCTAAATATTGGCAGATTTATATTGTTGTTGAGTTTATTGTTTACATGATTCAAATGGGTGAAAAATCATGCATTTAATGAGTTTAATGTGAATATTATTAGGATTTTTTAAAAATTTAGATATGAGAATATTATATACAGTCAATCTATACTACTAAGAACTAAAAGAAATAACACCGACACAACTTTTCAGTGATTTTCATATTCAACTTTTACTTTAATATAGCTACTGTACAGGTAGTCCTCAACTTACAGCAACAATTCAGCCCAAAATTTATGTTGTTAAGTGAGAATATATTAAATGAGTTTTGTACCATTTTATGACATTTTTTGCCACAGTTAAGCAAATCAATGCAGTTGATAAATTAGTAACCAGGTTGTTAAGTGAATCTGGCTTCCCATTGACTTTGCTGGTCAGAAGGTCGCAAAACGGGATCACATGACCCCGGAACACAGCATAAGTACGAATCAGTTGCCAAGCTCCTGAATTTTGATCGCATGATCATGGGGATGCTGCAAAGGTTGTAACTGTGAAAATGGTCATAAGTCACTTTTGTCAGTGCCATTGTAACTTTGAATGGTCACTAAATGAACTGTTGTAAGTCAAGGATTACCTGTATACTCTGAACAGGCAACCCCCAATTTACAACCTCCTTTGTGACTGCAATTTCTATCCAAAGTCAGTGAGGTCATAAAGCAAGTTTTCACATGACAGGATCCAAGTTTTACAGCCATTTTTACCATAGTCATGAAGTGAATCATGAAGCCATTAAGCAAACCATGGCAGTTGTTAACTGAATCTGGTTTCCTCAATTGACTTTGTTGGAAACTGGCTGGAAAGGTTGCAAATTGCCATTGTATGAGTTGCCAGATGTTGCAACCATTGTAAATGTGAGCTGGTTGCCTAAATGCCTGAATTATGATCATGTGTTTATGGGGCTGGGGCGATCGTTGTGACTTCAAGGACAAATCATTATTACCTTTTCTTTAGCTTCAAACCTTAAATGAACACCAGTTTTGTGGCACCTCTTTTCCCCCATATAAGGACTCCCCTGACTTGATAGGCTTCCTCAAGGCCATAAAGTCCTGTTTTTTGCCCCGGGCACTGGACTGGGCTGCTGCCTCGAGTTCCCCAAATGGGTGAAGAGAGGCGGGAAATAAATTGAAACAACAACAACAACAACAACAACAACAATAATAATAATAATCGAGCTTTGATGTGGGTGCAGGTTTAGGGGCCTTAATTGCTATTACTTTTATGCTATTTTAAAATGTTATGGATTATGGTTATTGCTGTTACCTGTCCTGTGCCTTGTTGGACAAGTTATTATAAGCCGGTATGTTAAATAAATACATGCATGCAATAATTCAGAAAAATATATATTTGGACCACATGCAAGCAGAACACCTGTCTGTTCTTCAACAAAGTGTTCTAATTTTTTTCAGGCTGCTGATAAAAGTACTGCCATTTTAAAAGTTTCATTAACTTTCATGAGCTGGTTTCTTAAAGCATTTGTGTCTTTCTCTTTGCTCACTGGAAACATGAAAAAAAAACTTGAGCAGTTTAATGAACAGTAGACAGCTGCTGCATGTGCCTGCAGCCAGAAGCATTTGTTTCTGAATCATTTTCTCAAAGGCAGCACAACCGTGAGGACTAATGTTTCAATTAAGAGGCATGGATTGCCTTGCTTTAAGTAAATAAATAATTAAAGGCTTGTAACTGGCACAGGAGTAGGAAAATGCGACACTGCTAATAGAAATGCCATTTAGACTTATATACCACTTCACAAGGGACGTGGTGGCTCAGTGGCTAAGACGGTGAGCTGGTCAATCAGAAGGTTGGCAGTTCAGCGGTTCAAATCCCTAGCACTGCGTAATGGAGTGAGCCAAGGGTGGACTCCAAAAATTTTAGCAACTTGTTATCTGCCAGGTTGCTGGGTGGGCGTAGCTATGGTGGGCGTGGCCTAGTCAGACTCCTGCACCATGAAGGGAGGGCCATTTTTTGCCCTTTCTGGGCTCTAAGGTTTTTCTTGAGCCTCCGGGAGGGCAAAAACGGCCTCCCCCGAGCTCCGGAGGCCCTCCGG
>JANHGC010002017.1:244148-262055 GCA_027560395.1 Boaedon fuliginosus
CAAAAAAACTGGCTTCCTGGAAGTCGCTGAAGGGGGGCCAGGGGAGGCCATTTTCGCCCTCCCCATGCTCCAGGGAAGCCCCTGGAGCCTGGGGAGGGTGAAAATGCCCCCCTGTGCCATGGTGTAGGAGGCCGACTAGGCCATGCCCACCATGGCCATGCCCACCGAGCAACCAGGCAGAGAACCGGTTGCTGGAATTTTTGAAATCCACCCTACGTGGAATAACTTACCTCCAGAAGTTGTGGGTGCTCCACACTGGAGCTTTTTAAGAAGAGATTGGACAACCATTTGTCTGAAATGGCATAGGCCTAGATGATTTCCTTAGGTGAAATGATGGTTTGCAAAAATATGTCTGACAGTGCCTCAGACTTCACAGGAAGATAAAAGAGAGGGGAAAAGAAGCTCTCGCGGTATTATTATTATAGTTGTTTTCATAAAGGCAACTTTAGATCTGAGGTATTTTATAGAGTTGACACGGAGTGTCTGAAGTTGGCTATACCTGAACTAGATTCAGACAACTAACTCACAAGCCATGTTTTGGCTATAACAATGTCAGAGAATCAAAAACAGAAAAAAATGAAAGCACGGAGACTGCTTGGACAAGTCCGTGTGTCATACCCACCGCACGACATACTGTTGAGCATGAATAAAGGTGGGAGACTGGGGCCAAGTACAGCTGAACAATCGGATACAATGAAGCCTTGAATAGAGAGATGATGAATGCTGGCTTGTTGAGGGGGGGGAAAGTCACTGGTGGTTGGGTGTCGTGTTGGGTGGCTATGACATGCACAGGGGGATGGGGATATAATGCACATGCTCGGTCAGCTTGTTAGCGCTAACTTTGAATTGTTTATTCGGCTTGTGCTGCGGTTCAAATTAAAAGGAAGATATATCCAGCCTTGTGTCTTGTAATGTTGTAAGGTGAAGGATTTCTCCCTGAAAGAGAACGCAGAAGGAGAGCCGACAGGAAGTTAGCGCTCGCTCCAGTTTTGTCCTCGCTCGGCTGCCGGGTCTTTGGTAACTGTGGAGGAATCAACGGAGGACTCTATGATGTCGGGTGCCGGCAATGGTGAGGAGGGGCCCGACGACGGCGAGATGGAGTGCAGTGGGCAAGAGGTGCTAGGTGCTTGTGGCGGGCTGGGTGAAAGTGGAATGGGGGCGGCGGTTGGGCGAGAAGCAGCTTCGATTCAGCCAAAAGTCCCGGAAAATCGCGAAAAGAACAAAGATGCGTTAGAAGAGATGCCTTCCACACACACCCTTCCCAGGAAGCAGAGTACGGGCATCTGGAGTCTGACGGCAGGTGCAGGATGGCACGAAAGGAGGTGGACCGCGGAGGATGAGGGGAGCATGTCCACGGAGCCCGGTAGTGCCACTCTTGACATTCTGTGAGAGCGCTATGGAGAAGCAAGTTATCGGCCAAGTTCCCGATGAAAGCCTATGGACTATGCAGGGGATTTTGCGGACTTAACCCAGAGATTCGAACAAATGGGACTTAAAGGCTCGAGTCCAGGTCCTGGGAGTGTGGGCCTGCCTCGCCAGACAGCCAATGCCACCTTCGAGGTTAGAGAATTACAACATCCCGATAGGCAGGTGCTGCGCAGGCAGGTGCATGAGGCTAATAACATTCAGAGTAGAGGTCATAGAGGAGTAATGCTGCAAGGTCCTGGGGACCCGGCACAACAGTATTGGGGTCCACCTCCTATTGGCATGACGTTCGATGGTAAAGCAGGAAAAGTAGTCATGTTTCTGGGCCGCATTTTGAGCCATATGGATAGGTATGGGGATGCTTATGATTCACAATGGTCCCTGGTGGAGACAATCTCTGCTGCTATGGTTGGGGAAGCAGCAGATTGGGTGGCTGACTTACATAGCACCCATGCTTATGAATTAGGAGATGTGGGGCTTTTTCTGGAAAGCATGAGGGCTCGTTTTGAAGACAGTTCCCATACCCAACAAGTGACAGGGGACCTGTTAGCCCTCAGACAGGGCAAAAATATATGTGCAGGAATTCCGGGTTTTGGCAAGTAAATTAAGATCGTGGCCGGAAGAGCTCCTGGTCCACCATTTTAGCGTGGGCTTAGATAAAGATATACACCAATCTTGCTTGGTTAGAGGACTGCCACCTTGTCTCAATGCATGGATTTGAGCTGGTGTAGAGCTGGATGCTGGACTCCGTCAAATGAAATGTAAAAGCGAAGTACCACCCTGCCGATCGGAACGACCATCAGGTCCTCCACACATGGGAAAACCAGGTCCGGGAGTACAGAGTGCCCATCCCGCTTTGAAGTGTTTCCCGTGTGGCCAGCTGGGACATAGGGCTGCTGAGTGCCTGCCTCCTGCTCCGAATATGGGGGAACGGGATCGGAAGGGGTTGTCTGCACCTCGAGGGCCATTACCATCCACCTCTGTGGTTAAAGGGGCATCAATTAGAAAGTCAAACACCACCTTAAGTGCCATCCAACTTGGCGAAACTGAAGATGTGGACACAGTCATTGCTGTATCTCCAATGACAACTCCAGAGTCGGAAAGGCAAGTGGCGACCGTTCCTGTTCCGGAGCCAGACAGCGAGGAGTCATATCTGGAGGACCCAATGGTAAGCAAGTTGGTCCAACCATTTCTGCTTGACGTGTCCCTGAGTACTGGGTGTTCACGAATGATAGCAGTGAAAGCTTTGGTAGACACAGGATGTACTAAATGCCTCATTAGCCAAGAGATAATCACCACCCTCCAATCCAAAACATTCCCGCTACCACACCCTATATGGTTTAATCAGATGGATGGATCCCTGATGGGGGGGGGGTTCACCGGCAACCCATGTGACAGAATGCTTACGATTACAGATCGGGGAGCATTGGGAGATGCTCCGGTTTATAGTAGTTCCAAAGATCGTAGTGTCTAGAGTATTGGGTCTTGTATGGCTGGACAAATGACGCCCAACCATTTGGTGGGAGGGAGGATTTCACAATGTCCGTTTGACTCGAGGGCCACAGGCGCCCTCGGTGCATCGACTGTTACATCCAGGACAGGCACTGGGGGTCTTTGAGGCCTTGCAACCGGGAAATGGAATTCCCACCAAATATGCGGACTTAGAAGAAGTATTCAACGAAGAGGCGTGCGATGAATTACCTCCACATAGAGCGACTGATTGCTCTATTGAATTAAGACCCGGGGCTGTCTTACCATGCCCTCGCATGTACTCAATGACTCCATTGGAATTGAGCGAAATGCGGAAATATATAAAGAAAAACCTAGAATGTGGGTTCATATGACCTGGCAAGGGTAAGATCGCAGCACGAGTCATGTTTAGAGAAAAAAAAGACGGAGGTCTCAGGGTGTGTGTGGACTATAGAGGGCTAAACACTGTGTGTGAAGAGCCTTTGTATCCTCTACCACTTATGCAGGATTTATTAGCTGCTCTATCTAAGGGCTGGGTGTTTATGAAGCTTGATCTCCGTGAGGCATACTACAGAATGAGAATAAAACCAGGAGATGAGTGGAAAACCACCTTTAACTGCCCATTAGGGAGTTACTGTTATACCGTCATGCCTTTTGGCCTTCAAAGAGCTCCAGCTGTTTTTATGCAGCTCATTAATAGCGTCCTACATGACTACTTGTACCAAGGAGTACTTGTCTACCTTGACAATATCCTCATATATACTGAGACTATAGGAGAGCACATCCAGCTGGTGCGAAAGGTGTTAGCCAGATTGTTAGAGAACAAATTATATGTCAAACTAACCAAATGTGATTTTCATAAACCAGCCATTGATTATCTCGGATATCGTATATCAGCTAAAGGGATCGAAACGGATCCAACAAAGGTTAAAGAAGTATTGAATTGGCAAGTACCCAAAACCCGGTGTCAATTTCAAAGATTTCTCAGGTTTGCAAACTTCTATCGTAGGTTTATCCCCTCATTTGCTAAGATAGCCTTGCCACTAACGGACCTACTAAAGACGAAGCATCTTCCAACTGGTCCAAAACCCCAGCAGGCCATCCCATGGTCAAGCCAGTGCCAATTAGCCTTCGATACTCTTAAGTCACTATTTGCTGAGGAGCCCATACTGAAAAACCCAGAGCTGTCTCGGCCCTTTATTGTTCAGGCCGATGCCAGCGACACAGCTGTAGGGGCTGTATTATTACAAGCTCAGGAGTCTGGTCAATTACATTCCATTGCATACACATCACGCAAGCTAACGCCCACTGAAAGAGGCTGGGCAATATGGGAAAAGGAAGCATTTGCGGTTCGATGGGCGCTTCTCACATGGCGACATATTTTAGTGGGGTTACAGTATCCGTTTGAAGTCTGGACGGATCATAGAAACCTAGAGACGATACAGACCGCTCGGCGATTATCACCAAAGCAGGCTAGATGGGCTCAGGAGTTCCAACGATTCAGGTTCAAACTTAGGTATGTACCAAGTGGGAAAAATTTCCTAGCCGATGCGTTATCGCGAAAGCCTCAATATGACTCCCAGAGGGAGGGGGTTATTCAGGCTCTTAATCCCCTCGATGTGCTCTAGAGACAGAAGCCTTGTGTCTTGTAATGTTGTAAGGCGAAGGATTTCTCCCTGCAAGAGAACGCAGAAGGAGAGCCAACATGTACAGTTTTCCTTTTCAGAAATAGTTTACCATAATCGATTTACCAAATCCCTTCTTCCTTGGGCTAAGAGCAAAATGACTGCTCCAAGATTGCTCGGCTGACTCCATGCCAGGAGTAGGGCTAGAACTCATGCCTCCCAGTTTTTATTAATATATTTTTAAATTTTATTTTTTATGCTTAGTTTAATGTTGATTTATCTTTGTTGAAGGCAGCAAAGCATTGTGGCATTCCTATAATTTTGTACTTAGTTATTTAATAATATCCTGTTTGGCACAAGGGCCAAGGTATCAGTACATCATTCTTAACTTTCCATGAATGCTGCATGGAATTATATTAAAATAGCTTTATGGCACTTGTTTTCCACAGCTTTCTAGAGTCATTGCGTTTGGCTTGATTTGTGTTCCAGTCTTGTCCAAGACTTCCCTCTAGTGGTAAAGAGCAAACTACTTGCAGTACTCCTAATAATGAATGATTTAAAAACAAAACAAAACAGGAACTTAGCATGATGAGTAAATAGGACTTCAAAGTCAACCCACACTCAATCTCTTGTTTTTTAGAGGCAGCAAAGTCATATACACTTCAGATACAAAGAAATCACAGTTTGCAAGTATGGTAGATTACTTCCAAAGGCTCTCCTTGGGCAAGCAAAGATGATTACTTTTAAAATGCTAATGGTGTGTGTGAGTATGTATTCTGTTTGTGGGTGCTTTGCCCAGTCCTTTATCTTTAATTGTATGCATTTGTCATACAATCAAAAGGACTGTAAAGGAACATAGCAGCTTTCCAAAATGGATTGTTACATCTTCTATATTTCCAAGATTGGAGCAGATGGAAGAGATTAGAAACTACTATCAAAAAGTAAGCTGATAGTAAGTTGAAAGAATAAAATTATACAAGGAAATGGAGTAGGGATATATTATTAAGATAAAGGTTACCCCGCACATGCGTGCTAGTCATTTCTGACTCTAGGGGGGGGTGCTCATCTCTGTTTCTAAGCCGAAGAGCCAGTGCTGTCCGAAGATGTCTCTGTGGTCATGTGGCCGGCATGATAAAACGCCGAAGGCGCATGGAATGCTGTTACCTTCCCACCAAAGTGGACCCTATTTTTCTACTTGCATTTTTTACATGCTTTCAAACTGCTAGGTTGGCAGAAGCTGGGACAAATAACAGGAGCTCACTCAGTTGCCGCCTCGAGTTCCCCTTTTTGGGTGAAGAGAGGCGGGGTATAAATCTAATAAATGAAATGAATGAATGAGTTACGTGGTGCTAGAGATTCGAACTGCTGAACTGCCAACCTTTCTGATCGACAAGCTCAGCATCTAAGCCACTGAGCCACCTCATCTCTGTACTTCTTTAAAAATTACATGAAACATTGTAGCAACTTCCTACATTTTGTTTTGCATACTTACGTTTAGTCTTGTCTGTTCATAGTTGTTGTTACTACCGTGTTTTCCTGAAAATAATTTTCTTTGGAACCCCTAAAATCAGGGTTGGCCTTATTTTCTGGGGCGAGTTCTTTTTTTCTTCCCTGCAAAAGCAAGAGGGCCCACACACCTTGTGCCCCCTTACCTCAATCGTTGGGGGGGACTTTTATGGAGTCCCTAGTATAGGTAGTTTTTGTGGAATGACTGTTCACAACTGTTCAAAGTTATGATAGCACTCAAATGTGGTACTTACCACCAGTCCTCATAGTTGGATCAATCACAGCAATGTTCAAATTATGGTCAAATGATCATGACAAGGACACCTGCAACTGGCTAACAATTACAACATTGCAGCATCCTGAAGTCATGTGATTGCCACTTGTGACCCTTACTACCAGCTTCTGACAAGCAAAGTCAATGGGGAAGCTGGCAATAAGTTGCAAGTTGTGGTCATGTGTCCACAGGAAACTGCAACCACACAGGATTCATTTAATTGTGGCAACTGGGTTCACAGGACATCACATTGTGCAACCATGTTGCTTAGCAATGGAGTTCCTGGTTCCAGTTAGTGTCGTTGTAGCAAGAACTATCTGCAGAATTATGATATGGTTGAACCTCTACAATGAAAGATTAGAAGTTTCATATCTCCTCTTCCAGAAGCTTCCTGGATATACACTCTCAGCCAGTCCTGCTTTGCAGATTTGATATGGCTATTTGGTGTTTTCTGGGTCTACCATGTATCTCCTAGAGCTGTAGTTTTCAAATCCAGAAACTTTAAGATGTGTGGACTTCAACCCCAAGAATTCTTCAGCTAGAAGTCCACACATCTTAAATTTGCTGAGTTTGAAAAACAATGTACTACAGGGATGCCTTGACTTGGTGCCCAGTAACATATGAGATCTCTCTCCACCTTTTAGGTAAGTCAAAGTAATTTTTTTTGATAAAATGAAATAAATTCCACAATGCCATCACCTGCCCTTGTAGCATGAGGCCTGTGACTAGTGAAATCAGTTCACTCCCCCCACAAACAATAAATAAATCCACTTCATTACAAAAGGGGGGGTGAAGATGATGATTGACATATCTTTCAGTTTCTGTGCATACAGAATTCTCTCTGCAGTCAACCTATAAATTCAAAGGTATAGAAACAGTGCTATCCAGGGGTGGGTTTCTACCAGTTCGAGCAAACTGTTTGAAGTTAGGCTACTGGTTCAGAGAACCGGTAGTTCGGGTGATGAGTTGGGTCCACTCACCCGCCCGCTCCTGCACTATTGTATGCCTTTTTACCCTTTCCCGAAGCCCAGATGATCAGCACAGCAGCTCAGATTGCCACCCGTCAGCTGTTGCGACTCTCCGGAGCCTCAGCAAAAGGTCTGTTGTTCAAATTAGCAAATGCATTGTGCACACACACAGCGCACATTTATGGTTTGTAAAAGATAAAATCTTTTCCTCTATGGAAGGGGAGATGCTAGGGGAACATCCTTGAGTTGCATGCTTCAATCCATAATTCAGGAAGATCCTCCTCAAGACTGAGAAAGAAGGAATTACATACTTTCCCTTTCAAGGGAATGCTGTCTATCTTGTGAATACAAGGTGGCATCATAACACGTATTTTGAGAAATGTGAAAGATGTTAGACTTCAGTTTTCACTGTCAATCATAGTTTTATAGGAAGAGCTAATAAATATGTAATAGGTAACAGATAAAGTAATGAGCGGGTTTTGAAATTTGGGTTCTAATCTCAAACGCCAGGTTCAGTAGATAATTTTAAATGGCTTTCTCTCAACCTCAGTACCTTACCACTCCCAGCATAATATTAATTTACGATTAAAGACTTCTTTAGGATGGATGTAACAATGACAGATAATGTATGTGAATCTGCATACAAATAATCTATCTTATTATAGGACAATAGCACTGCAGAAGTGAGACCCCTTTAAATGTTAATCTGAAGCAATAATACGAAGGTTATACCTTAAATATTTAACATATTTGCAGTTAACTGAATCCATTCTTTGCATTGATTTCATATAAAAACAAGAATCTTTTAATTTAGTTCTCTGATAGTGAAAGAAGACAGTTTGGCATACAGCCACCCAGACTTTTCATAGTTGTGCCAAATATAAATGCAATCCTGCATATTTATCAGCTTCAACGGGTGTTGCAAATGTAGAATGGCAGGTTATGTTTTTTATATTTTATTTATTTATAAGATTTATTGACCAGTTCAGTTGAAAGTGACAGCACTTGATATATAATGTAAAATGTAATAACAGTATAGAGATAGATAGATGATAGGTAGGTAGGTAGAGGCAGAGATAGAGATAGAGATAATGCAACAGTAAAACCAACTGTTCTAGTGCTGAAGTCCTATACAATTAACCTCCCAAGATCGTCTGAAACATAAAGACATCATCCTCACTGCATCTTGTTCCAGATAAGGCATCTGACCTAACTAATACACCAACTGAGCAGATGGTAGGCCCCCCGGTCTTTCAACACTGATGGATTGGAATTGTTTCCTCCGTCAGAGTGGCACTGACTATGCCTGAATCTAATTTCCCATTCCCTCTCTGGCTGTCCTTGTTCAGAGTCAGGAATGTGAGACAAATCTTACCTCACTTCCAGTGGTGGGTTTCAAATAATCCCACCACCGGTTTTGTGGGCATGGCTTTGTGGGGGAGGGTCATGTGACTGAGTGGGCCAACTCAACATCACTCACGGCAAGGTGGGGTGGCACTTTGCTGTGAGTGATGTCATTGAGTTGGCCATGCCCACTCAGTCACTGCAGTTTTTTCAGCGCAAAAAACCTCCCAAAGCAGCGAGTTTCGTCCCACGGCTTTGGGATGTTTTTCCGCAGAGTGGAACAGAAAGGTTTGGACTGGAGCGAAGGACCCGTCTCTCCAGTCCAAACCTTTCCATTCCACTCTGTGCAAAAATGTCACCTGCAGCTTTTTTGCAGTGAAGTTCACTTTAAGAGCTGTTGGGGGCAGCGCAGCCCCCCTTAAAACCCCGGCACTAAACCGAAGCTTGCTGCTATTAGTACCAGAGCTTTAAGGGGGGCTGTGGGCACTACAACGTGAAGCTCGCTTTGGGAAAGAGCTCTGGCCTTTGCCTCCTCCTCAGCTCTTTCCCACAGCGAGATTCGCTTTAGCGCCGGGGCTTTAAGAGCTGTTGGGGCTGGGCGCTTCTCTGCAGTACAGAGCATGTTCCATGACCTGGGGGAATGAACTTAATGAAGCCTGTTCTTAATGCCGGTAAGTGCCGTGGAAGTGAGTTCTGTGGAAGAACTGCTGGAGCGATCTGCAGAAGGCAGGCCCTCCCAAGTGCTGGAGTTAAGAGCAGGCTTGGTTAAGTTCGTTCCCCCCGGCTGTGAGACCATGCTCTGTGCTGCAGAGAAGGGGGCGGTGTTTCTTAGCGACGCTTTAGAGCTGCCACTGCCAAGGAGTTTGTTTCTTTTCCCCGTGAAACAGGCTCTTTCATGGGGAAAACTCCCTGGCAGTCGCAAAGGGGCACTAATAAACACTTTAAAGCGGTTCTAGCAACCCCCCCCCCCAGCATTGCAATGGAGCTACACAGCCTCAGAGCTGCTTTAAAGTGGCTCCGGCACCCCGCTCCAGCCTTGCAACGAAGGCTCTGGCAATCCCCCCATTGCCTTGCATCCGGTTTTAATCCGCTGCAAGGCCGCTGAGGCCACGTGCCGCCCCAGAGTTTAACTAGCTTAGCCAGCGCATGTGGGAAGGTGAGGAGGGGTGGGGTGGGGTTGAGCTGTTTAGCTCAGGTGAGGCACGGCAGAGCTCTGCAGCAACATCAGCTGATCTTAAAAACAACTAATTTAGGGCAGGAGGGCCGGGGCAGGTGGGTAGGGTGAGCCAGGGTGATATTTACCGGTTCAGCAAACCCTGGCAAATTATCGCTACCAGTTCCTGAGAATCAGTCTGAACTGGCTGAATATCACCACTGCTCACTTCCTTACAACATGCTCAAAAACTTCTCAGGTAGCATTACAAGATTACCTCTGTTATCTCTTCTTATTCTGTTCTCTCAGTTTCCCTTTATAGAAAATATGATCAATTTTACCCATCAAATACTTGTCTGCTATCTTGATAATTATCTCGATAATCCCATAGTAATGGCAGTAATGGCAAATAATCCCATTTCTTCATTCTTATCACCAGGGAATATGTGAGATTTCACCAGTGTTCAACAGCATTCCTTTCCAGATCTCTGAGAAAATTCTCAAGATAAAGGCTAAATCCAATATTGGGCCAACTTTGTGAGTGAGATCCAGGGTGACCTAGATTAAGACCAGAGTTGTCATGAGGACCATGAATTCTCAAACTACCTCCAACTCAGATAATAGATGTTAAAATTCCCCAGGACCATCAACTTGTATATATATCATCCTTACAATGAGACTGATTAGCTCTAGAGGGGATCCTAGTATGCAGCTGGAAGGATGGATATAATAGACATATCTGCAGTTTGTTCTCACACCCAGATTAGTGCTATAGAATAGTGTTTCTCATAACTGCCAGGTTTTCTCAATACACAGTGATTACTCTACCTTCCTTGCCTTGGGGTTGTTACCAATGCAATGCCCAAAGTTTAGTCAGACAAATCTCACTGAGGGTTAATTCCCATTTCTCATCCATCCAGGCTTTATTGATGCATACTAGGTCTGCACCTCATTCATATGTTTTTGTGGACAAGGTTAGATTATTGCAGACAAATCTGGCATTAGGGGTTTAGCTGCTGACTCTCACTAATTCAAAAACCCAACATATTGCTGATGGCTGAAGGTTATATTCTCAGAGTGGAGAAACAGGTGCTTCTGCCATTTCCATCATATTCAGGGCATCACATACCAATGACTCAGGTTTTCCAAGAAATAAATATCTTCTTTAGTGGAGTTCAAAGGTTAAATGAGAGGAAAAATTGGACATTATCACTCCATGCATGGAATCTCTCTTATACTATCTGTATATGCAGAGGTGGGATTCAGCCAGTTCTGACAGGTTCGGGAGAACTGGTAGCGAAAATTTTGATTGGTTCGGAGAACCAGCAAACACCATCTTTGATTGGCCCCTCCCCGCCCCTCCCAGGAGTCTCCATGCACCCGTTTGGCTGCCAGGAGGCTTCTGGGTGGCTTTCTAGGCAAAAAACGGCGCACAGGGGGCGGCCCACCCAGTCATGTGACCACATAGCCATGCCCACCAAGCCACGCCCACCAAGCCACACCCACAGAACTATATGTCTGAATTGGCCCAAGGTCCTCAACTAAGAATGAGCCTTGTTTAACTCTTAAGTGCCTTATCTACCAATCATGAAATCAGATTCTAAGACAACGACCATCATTTTTTATTAATATGGCATTTTGTCAATATAAAAATTAAGGGAAAGCTTTCCTGAGAGACTGAAATTAAATTTATCCTGAAAAATTGGCATTCAGAAGGGAAAATGCTGACATGTTGGAAAGGCAGGAGTTTTATTGCATGTTAAATAAATGATACCATGATTCTAAAAGTTGGAGACCAAACATTTTTTGTCAGATTAAAAAAAAAACCTTTATTTTAAAGTCTGTTTTTTATCCCTTCATTTTACCTTCTTTTGTACAATTTTTGCTATTCCCAGACAATGACTTGAACTGATTAATAGTAGTCTGAGAAACTCTTGGTCTCTGCAGTTTTAAAGAAGAGAGCAAACTTTGAGGTCATGAATAAAATATTTCCAAAGCTAAACTGCTTATTTAAATATGGCAAATGCTTCAAATGCAAGTAAGTATTTTTCTGTTCACTGATTTCAATGAGAGTTAAGGACACCAAAATGAGAAATGTAATAAAGTAGTTAGATGGAGGAATGCTTAAAAGATTCCAATATATAATCCTCAATCAGTAGTTAGATGGAGGAATGCTTAAAAGATTCCAATATATAATCCTCAATCAGCCACAAGACTAGGTAACGTGGACAGTCACTAATTTTTTGCCTAAACTACCTCACTAGCTTGTTCTGAAGATAAACTGTAAAAGTGTTGCAGAAATTGCTCATCATAAGTGAGATCTCTCTCTTCTCCAGGGTTTTCTCTATAAACAATAATAATAATAAGCAATCCAGTCTAAACATCTGGTTGACTGTGCAAGCAACCAGAATAATACTAATATGCTGCCTGATACCCAGGAACTATGGATAGTTTACAAATTATCTATATCTATAAAAGAGAAGTGTGGATGTGTGGGTTTGTGGGTATGTGCCAAATAGGCTCTTCCATGCCTGCACCAATCTGGCCCAAACATCCCAGGCACATACCTTGTACTTTCCAGATGAGCACTGAGGGGGTCATGAATGCCTTTGGGGATTCTTTTCCTGCCAAAAAGAGTGCCAAAGTAGGTACCTCCCCACAACATTTCACTGTCAAGCTTTACTGCACATATGCAGAGGGCTCCAGGCAACCCATGCAAATTGGATGCTCTTCAGCCAATAGAAGCAAGGCATGGAAACTGGCAAAGAACACTGGGAATTGTAGGCTGCAGCATTCCCGGCTCAGGCGCGACTATATCTGGGCAATGCTCGGTTATCAGATACTAAGTTATAAATAACAAGTTAAAACATTAAAAATAAAAAAATAGCAAAAGACAAAAATGAAGAGTAAAGATGACAAAAGTGACAAAACCTGAATGGAACAAAGAAAAGCAACCCACACAATCTAAAGGGGGCTTCAGTCACTTTCACCAAAAGCCTGGGATAAGAACCTGGTCTCCAAGACCCTTCAAAACATACATTGAATGGGGGCCACCTTAATCTTGTGGGGAACCTCATACCAAACAGCATACTAAGTGCTGTTACAGAGAAGGTGTCCTTCCAGTGTCCTGATGCATTGGTAAATCAAAGCATCCTAGTGTGTACCTTGACAGCAGATACTAGGGGAGACAAGATCAATCCCTCAAGTAACCAAGCCCAATGACATGCAAAACGTTATAGTGTCAAGACCTTGAATTTCACCTGGAAGCAAACTGGCAACCATGTCTTGCAGGGCTGGGAAAGGCAGAGCATAACTCATTGCTTGAGGATACAAGGACAGCTCTGCTATTTGGTAGCAGGTGTCCAAAGCTGAGTCGAGGTACTGTGAAGTCAAGACAATTTATTCATGGATATGTATTCCCATAGAAAGATACTTGTGGATTTTTCCGTCTCAGGTGTAGCTCAAGAAACTTTAGGAAAGGGACATTTGAGCGTTTCCCCTCTCATCAAATGGAAATTTAAACAGCAAGATTTCCATTTTTCTGGGAGTTTCCAAACTTATGATGAATAGGAGACTGATGTTCTCCATTCTTCTGGGGCTCTTGAAAGTGCCAAAACAATGAGCAGACATTGGTTTACCAGTGAAATAAATTCCCCAGAGAGATATTGAACTTCCTTCATTGTCTGTGTTCCAGCAGAGGCTAGACACCATATACGACACCCTACTGTGCACTGCAGTCAAAGCACCAATTCACAAAGTTCAGTGAAATAATGAAGCAATCTGATGCTTATATACTTCTCAAACAGTTTATTTGCCATTGATACTAACTGTAATATTGAATGTACAGAAGAGTTATGGTACAAAGAAAGCAAGTTTCCAGTAGAAGTAATGCAACAGTCCAGCTGCTCTGCATGCTACTCACAACAAATTCTTCTGGACACATTGACCTTGTTATGTGGAAGGCCCTATGCAACTAGAGACATAGTTGAGTGTGTAAAAACTGTTCTCCCCCATGGAAGAAAACACTATTGTTTGGGGAGAACCCCTTCTAAAAGTGACCCATATAACCAGATCAGGAAAAAGTGTGGCAATTCTTGTACACAGTATAAGCTGATCATAAATACACCCAGGAAAAGTTGAATTCATGTGTTCTAACATAGTTCTCAAAAGCAGCCCAATTTGCTATTTATGTTGCTCACTCATCAGATTTACCACTTCACATCTCCTGAAACATTTCACTTTTATAACTTGAGTCTGCTACTTTTCAAATACCACAAATAACCCACAGTTGCTTGCACATTCTCCTACAACAAAAAAGCAAAGATATTTCAATGTGTCACATAAAACCATGCTTTAACTGTTTACAAAGTAACTAAAACAGTTCATTTCAAAACCTAAAATAATTAAGCTGGAAGCAAGTTCTCTACAGTATTTAAGAAAAGTGAATTTAGAAAAGGTGTTGTAAAGGAGGAAAATGTCAAATACTTACAAGCATTACCAATATGTTCTATGAAGCTTTTAAAACTTATTTACATACGTAAATACAATTAAGTCTCATGACAACTTTTTTATGACAAGTAAAACAAAATAATTAGTGGATAGTATTGTCTAAGGGAAATCAAGAAAAGGTTGATAAAATGACAAAATGTTAGAAACAAAGGTTGGATTTTTAAAAAGTAATTGTAACAAAACCTTCTGGGGACAGTAATGAATAATTTATTTATAATTATGTGTCATGTGTAGGAAATCAGCTTGGCCTTTTAATAGAATTCTTAATATGCAGAAATAAATAAGAACCATTTGCTCCACTGAATTATGATGTACGAAAAATGTTATTTCAACAGCAGAACCAGAGTTTTTTTTTTAACCTCAAACATACAGCCATTTGAAATAAGTCTTACTTTTTCTTTTTACAGATAAGTATGTTTATAATCTCAGTTATGGAACTTGATAGCCCAGTAAGTTATCTTTTTTTAAATCAGTTCAGCTCAACTAAAATCAAATTCATTTCAATAAAGCAATCACTATTTGCTATTAAGCAGGTACTTCATGATCTGTTTTACAAGTTGGTAATATTGTTGAATTGAAGGGAAAAAATTGTCAGGCAGAAAAATAAAGCAAATTGCTATAAAAGGAATAGTTTTTTTTCAGGATCAAAAGGAACGCCAATGTGTAATTGATTTGTATAGAGTGTAGAACAGCTGATGCTCTCCAAATGTTTTTTGACTTTGATGCTTAGCATTTCTGATCAGTATTGAAATCAAGCACATCTTCAAAACACCTGCTTGAGAAAGGCAGGACTAGAATATACCTTTCACAGGGCTTCAGATGAGTTTTACTTTAATATATAATCAGCTTTGTTTGATTCTCTGTTTTAGGAAAATGAAGTATTTCAAGCATGGGACCAGTAAATCCTAAATTAAGTCTACCCAACTATGTTTCATTAAAACAGGAATTTTCCTCTGAGGTGGCCACTTTGAGAGATTTAGTGTAATCTGATATTGCATTTTCAGATATTGCATTTAATCCAGAGGTGGTATTCAGCCAGTTTCGACAGGTTTGGGAGAACTGGTAGCGATAATTTTGATTGGTTTGGAAAACTGGCAAATACCACCTCTGACTGGCTCCTCCCCGCCCCGCCTCTTCCAGGAGTCTCTATGTGCCCTATTTGGCTGCCAGGATGCTTCAGGGAGGTTTTCTAGGCCAAAAATGGGGCACCGGGTATGTGGCAGCCCACCCAGTCACATGATTGCATAGCCATCCCCACAAGCCACCCCCACCAAGCCACACCCCAGAACCAGTAGTAAAAAAAATGGAATCCCACCACTGATTTAATCTCCCCAAATGCCAAGTTAGGAATGGCTTCCATATAACATTAGGGAAGATTATTCACCAGAGAGTGTTCCCATATTTTTTTCACAGAATGCAGTCATAAGAACCGCTGCTCCAAAAGTGGAAGCATCACAGAGGTTGCATGCTATTTAAAGGCAGGCAAAAACACTGGATTATAAATACATTACCTTGTAATTGTTTCTTCCGAATGAGATCCAACAGAAACTCAACAAATTTATTATTATGTGATGTCTGTATATTTGAGAAGTTCTGCCTTAGTTTTAGCATTTCTAATTACACAGCAATATTTTGCAGGATAAAATCAAAAGTGATCAATGTCTTATAAAATTAAAGTCCAATGAAGTGCTTCCCCCCAATTACTGAAAATGTTTATGAAATCATTACAGTTGTCCAAAGTGGACGGGAATGATGACAGATGAAATCCAACACATCTGGAAGATATCAAGTTTAAAAAATGTAGATTCTCTGTGCCTTATGATCAAGTTCATACTTGAAATCTTGAATATACACTTTTGAAAGTTTATTGGCATTCATTTGTGACTAACTGCCTTTCAAATTGTAATACTGACAATGTCATGAGAAAGACAGTTTGGAAAAGCAAACAGTTTTCGGGGGGAGGGGGAGGAAGGCAATGAATTAGGACATCTTAAATATTAGGTAAAGAGCTCACCTGGGATAATAAAGGATTAATATAATAAAGTAAGAAATAAGTAATTGTTAGTACTGTTCCATTTTAATCTAGGGAGTGCTATACGAGTTTACTTCAAGGAGGATATTGAAAAGGTATGAGAAGGTAATAGTTGAAACATTAGATGTAGTGCTCTCAACTTAAGACTTTCCTACATTACTGCACTGTTTTCTGAATGTTTATGATATACTGTACAAAAAAGGATAGAATGGAACGCATGTAAGAGGAAACCGGCACACCTGCAAAAACTGAGTCATAGCTCACTGGTGAAGCACATACTTTGCATACAGAAGGACCTTGGTTTAAATAGCTGACATTGCCAACTGAAAGGACGGTTAGCAACCATTGTGAAAAATGTCTGATCGTGGAAAATTGTTATTGATAGCACATCAGTCATTACCAACAAGGTGTCTATAAATAGCATGGTATCTTCTAGATCACTGTTTCTCAACCTTTGTTGGTTCACTGCCCCCTTTTAGAAAAAATTGAATACTTAATGACCCCCTGCCAAGCCCCACCCCCAGCCGGGGTATGCTTCCCAAGCCCTTCCCCTGGAATTCCCTGCCACTTGCCTAGGGCACTGCTGGGGATTGGGCCAGCCACAAGTAATGGTAAGGACATCGAGGACAGGAATATATGCTACGCCGGCACCACTCTGACCCACACCGCTAACAACCATGCAGGAACCTCTCAGTGAGAAGCCCCTGCCCTCTCTTGGCTCATTGCACAGGTACAGCATGGGAGCCAGCTGAATCCTCTGCCACCTACCGATTGGTTCCTGGCGCCCCCTAATTCCACGTGGAGTTTCCAATGCCCCCTTAGACTGCTCCAACGCCCACTACGGGACGGTACCACCCACTTTGAGAACCACTGTTCTAGATCCTCACAAAGTAACTTTTGTTCAAATTAAAGCAATATTTAAAATTGCTGAAAACTTCATGAGAACCCTGTGAAATTATACCAACATCATAGGAGATTGCAAAAGATTTTGCCAATGGTGCTCAATGCCAGAAATATTGGCTGATTCTGAAGTAGATAATGCCAGGCTATGTGAACAACCAGCCTGATCTGATATAAGGCAGCTTCCCCAATTCTTGTAAGTTTAGTGCATTCTGAATACATGCAAAGTGCTTACACATGGCCTTTTGCAACTTTTCATCTGGACCTGGCTGACATCTATAACACTGCATATGCCAACCAAGCACTTAAAGCTTGTTGGCTTCTCCAGATTCTTACCCAACTCAAGCTCAATGCTTTTTATTGTTACATTCTCAGAACATAGAGTGCTAAAATGGACTTAATCCAGTCTGTTTCTGGAAGAAGCTGGTGAATTGTGTTTATTGGGGCTTATTCTAAAGTAAATATAGAGGGTACTTATTTCTGCATAAATTGGAAGAGAAGTGTGCTATTCATTATTCATGGATATGCCTAGATATGAATTCTTCTGATAGAAATTGAGAGCATTGGATGTGTTAAGGAGTACGAGTGCATTCAGATCCCACATAAACTAGTGCTGCTTCATTTAAAGCAGAGGTGTCCAAACTTGGCAACTTTAAGACTTGTGGACTTCAACTCCCAGAATTCCTCATCCAGCAAAGCTG
>JANHGC010002017.1:348683-363001 GCA_027560395.1 Boaedon fuliginosus
CCCAGTGGGATGAGAAGATCCTTCAAATGCATACTAAATTATTGTTGAGACCTTCAGAATAATTAATATAAACAAACTGATTGCAAGATGTTCTCTATTTGAAGGCGAAAAATGTTAATGTCAGCTTTAGAAGCCATTTTCTTAGACGCTTCCATGCTGCCACATTTTAGTATCTGGGAAATTGGGAGGGGGGATTTTAGAGAGAGGTGAAAGTTTAGACATAACATTCTTCTTCTGAGTCAAGGCTGGGCCATCCTGCACCTGGGATAGGAGTGGTTGAAGGAGTGTCTCCTGTTGGGATGACCGGTGGGTGCAGGGGATGGGTTTTGGATTTTCAGCTATGGAGCGAAAACCCAGAACTTCAGATTCAAGTTTTCCCAGATGTGCCAACATGACTTCTCTCAATAAATTCTTATTTGGATGAACTTTGTCTCTGAGTGCTGAATGGATATGGGGAAGTTTCTTTGGAAAACTGACAATAAATATATAAAATTCTGTGTTAACAAATATGTTGTCAGATTTTTGAATAAATTTTATCTCCAGAAGTTGTTCCAGAGAATGCAACAATGTGTAAATGTGTATACAGCTCTCACTTGCAACATCCTAAAGTAACTTTTATGTTTTCCCAAGACCAGGTACTTGCTATGGTCTGTGTTAGATGTTCTAAAACACTTTTGCAGGTCAGAAGCACTGAACAACTCAATTCAACTGTTCTGACATGATATTTTTAGATATTACCATTTTTAACTACCATCCGTTTATTATGTGTTCTGTCTATTCATCTTTCCTGCATAGATACTGTACATATTTTGAAATGTGGAACTGAGGAATATCCTACATTAATCTGCAATAATTCTATCAGCCTCATACATGCTGAAATTCCTCACATAAAATTGTACTGAAGAGAAATGATAAAAAAAATATTAAGTGACTTGACACCTACAACCAAGGGCTCTGTGAATAGAGGGTCTAAATATTTTTTTAAAACTAATATTTGATTTTAAAAGTATAAAAAAACTTCATACCTCTTCCACTTCTACCGACAAATCTTAGATCATTGAATCTTGCTACTTGATTCTTTATGGCAGCAGTAGCATTTCTGAGTTCTGCAGAGTAGTTTTCATCATTTCCAGCCATAACTGTGACCAAAGTCCCATCAGGGACATCTCCTAATGCGACCACCTAAAAAAGTAAATGAAAAAAATAATAAGTTTCTTTTAAATAATTTGAGTGTATAAACTGTTAAAAAATGAAAATGAATTGAGATTAGAACCACTTTGTACAAAATAAATATATAGAGATGCAGGAGAATTCAACTAAGCAACGTCCATTTAGGCCCAAGTGAAATGTGATTTAAATTATGTCTAACACTTCATGATTATATTCACAGATACAGTGAGTTAATTTTTATACCAGTTTGTTGGACCAGTCAAATAGCTCATTTCATACTTATTATTAAGTCATAATTGATGGGTCTGCACCTCACTCAAAGCGACAAACAAACAAATAACATAAATGCTTAGTATATAATGTGGGAGCCCAGCCTCAAATTTCAATGGCACTCTAGACTAAAACGTAATTCATTCTACTACAGAAATAAATATTGTTTATTAAAAATAAACAGCAAAAGCGTATGCTAATTTAACAGAATGGAAAAAGTACAGTAATCCCAAACTGTTACGATTCTGCAATGATGAAAGGGATCTCACACATACACTAACTTCAATGAGACCAACAAAAAAATTACACACTAACAAGTTATGTGCAAATGCTGCATATAAATGGTTGGAGAAGGTATAAAACCAGAAAGAAAGAAACTATTCAGATTACTCAAAGCTGCATCCTGAAAGGACTTGGAGCTACAACAAATGTATGAACATATTATTGTTTAAAGATTCAGCAGATTGTACTGCATACTGGATATAGCTCAAGAAAGAAGCATCCTTATTGTGTAGTCTCCATTTATAAAAATTAATTTAAACAAATTGTTTCAAATAAATAAATATCCTTAATATCCAACTTACTGAGTTGGATCCACATCTGAAGTACATATAGAGTAAAATCCTTGATTTTCAATTAGTTTTTTCTAAACAAGGTGAAGCCCACATTCATATAAATGAAATTGGCTTTGGACATTGACAGATGCAAAGAAGATAACACTGCTGTATTTTTCCTTTTGTTTCCTGACTGATAATCAAAGGAACTTCCAAATGTTTCTAGGCAAGTTCATAAATTAAAATCAGAACTGTCACTTCACCATATTCAGACACTCATTTTATTCCCCATACACTTTTTATCACTATATTTGGACCTTCTGAAACAACCCTGCAAATCATTCTGACCCATTTCAAAACTAAATAAAAGCTAGGTGCTCACACAATACTATCATTTAATGTTTTGTTTGCTTTCCCCTAAGCATGATGATATACAGTTCCAACCATCATGGTTTACCATTGTGAATGGGTCATACTCTGAGACATATCCACCTATCCATGGTTTTAAAATCCTAATCTGACTTTATGAGAATTTTAGACAGTTGAAAACATATTACCTTGTCCTATAAGGCAAGAGGAATAACAACTTTAAAGATTTTTACTATTAACTATTAAATACTATTTACTAATAGTAAAATACTATTTTACTATTCACAATGCAGTACATGTATCACATCAAAACTGCAGTGAGTTGTTGTAAGGAGATTGTTTACATAAGATGCTTGCTTACATAATGTGTTAATGAAAAAAGTTTTATCAAATTGTAGCTCTGGTGGCTTCATTCTATATTTCCTCTAGATGGGATAGGGAAAGTTTGCATTTTCATTTATGTTTGATTATAATTAGTCTTATGCATATTATTGCTATAACAATAACCATCTTATTATTAAACTTACATAACCACTTTTGTAATTTATCCTACAGTTTATGGTATCCAGCCATATGCCCTCCCATTATGCTGAACTTTAGTTTTTACTTTTGCCACTGGTTTTTTCTTTCAGAGTGTTCTATTATCCCAATCCCATTGTTGTACATGAGCATTAAGTGCTACCAGTAATACTTTAGTTTATTCACTTCATTCCATGTTTATTTCTCCTGAATTAGGACCAATTCATTCAAAATCAATGTAATTTAGTGCAACATAAATGATTAGAAACAAGGCATTAGAAATCATGAAACACAAAGACCTGCAAATAGAAGTGGGAAAAGAAATCAAAGGTAGCTCCAATAGTAATAAGCGCCTTGGATGCAATCTGAAAACACCTATAGCACTACCTGAACACAATTCGTATTGACAAAATCACTATTCATCAATGGAATAGCTTACATCCCGGGACAATACCTTTAATAATTATTGAACACCACCACCAGCCTATTCTGGATTCTTGGGAACGAGTCAATAGGTGGAGAAAAATGCCAAATGGAGTCTAAACATCTGGTTGACTATGGGGCCAACCATAATTTATTAATTGTAGATGACTCCTACTGATTCAGAGCAGTTTTTGAAATATTTTCTCTTCCTGCATCAACTGAAAGCCATGATTAATTTTTTCCCATTCACCTGCTACTACACTTTTATCTTCCTTTTTAACATATTGGGTATAATAAAATATTAATGTAAAATTCAAAAAGCAGACCCATGTTTTAAGGGGAAAATAATGGCAGAAAAATTCAAAGGCAAATTCCAAAATGATGGAAGCTGTACAGTCATCAGAATGACTATTCTTGTTGGGAGAAATGAGAAGTACTATTTAGGATTGAAGGCTATCTAAGGATATTATAATCCTTTTGTCATCTGTGCCTGAATGTAGTATGTAAACTCAGTCATTAATCTAAGCCTAAATGTACAGAAATGAAAAAAAATATGCTACCTACAACTTAATTCATTATCTAAAGTTTTCTTTCCATCCTCATCATATAATAAATATTAAATATTCAAAATCTTTCTGAATGATCCAAGTATGCAAGTAAATCTGTAAGCCGCACAGAGTGGTTGGGAGTCAGGCAAGTATATATATTTAATAAATTCATCGTCATCATTTTAGCCATTGCCTATCCACTGCAGGATGAAGGCCTCTTCCGCATGTTGCCAACCTGTATGTTCTTTCTTTTGCCATTTGGGTCTGCAATATTTAATGAATTATTGTTGCTATTATTAGATCTGGAGCTTTTCTGGCTGAAGTTTTTAGACATTTCTAGCATGAAGAATTCAAGGTATATTAGACAATGTGAATTCGGGAATATTCCTCAAGTTACAATACTTTATATTTTCAGTGGTGAAAAACAGTTAAATTAAGAAAATTCAGCACAATATTTACAATAAATGGAAAATATTCTAGAAAATATTGATTCTGTGCATGTTTCTTAATATGCATGTTGTAGTTCTAAAAAAACCTCAAACACATTTCTGCCTTAAAAGTACTGAGCATATTTATTACATGATGAAAGTTTTTTAGCAAGGCCCTAGCAAAACAATAAGAAAAGATCTGTAGGCCCAGGAGAATATGACTGGTAATTAAAGCCTGTAAAAGAGTCAAAGAACACAAACATTTACATTATAAAACAGACTAAACAGATAAGCTAGAACTTGCTGACTGGAGATAGCTAGCATTTGAATTGCTGAGTTTACAAAAATGTTTTTTATGCAAACTGGATGGAATATCAAATGTTTAAAGCAACCTTACTATTAAAATCTACTAATAGGGAATATTAAGTTCTCCCTTTAAGACATTTGAGGCAAAGTAATTTTGTGAGATACTTCATTGTTATCAAATCAAGTAAATAATGCCAGAAAACATTTATCATTAATTCTAATAAAAGCAGAACTAATTGAATATTTGATTTTGAAAGAAAATTTCTACAAATAAATAGATTGTGAATTGATTTCATATTGTGAAATGTTTTACAAAACACTGGCAAAAAGCTAAGTCTTAAAGATCCAAGCTTTCGAAATAATAATTTCACATCATTAACTTCTTCCCTATACTATTCAAATATTTCTAATAATTTCCCATTTACTCAATTTTGATAAAGGATTTGGTTATGAGTCTATGAAGGAGTTAGCTAGGAATAATAAACAGGTGCAGTGAGAAACAATAATGAAAATGATTGGGTGCTGAATCTTACAGGACAGCTGATTGGAAATGCAAAAATCCCTAAGAAATAGAATTGAACATTTCCTTCTTTCTCACCTTAGCTACTGGTTAAAAAAAAATAATCAGGCAGCCACTCCAGCCAAAACATGTTGATTATTTAAGAGCCGTGCTCACATTTGAAGATAAAAGAGGAAGCATATTCTGGCTGCTGTCAGCCGGTAGAGAAGTGAAAAAATTGAAGCATAGCCAAAGGTGGTGGGATGGGGTGGTGTGGGAGGGATCCTTGCCTTTTAAGAGCCTCTTGGAACGGAAATATTTTGTGAAACTTCTGACAAATATACCGCGGCCTTCTAACTAAGTAGCTTCTTCGCGGCTCTTCTTTTAATCGCCGCTAAGATTGCACTGGTGGTTAAAAAAGGGAAAATAAGCAGTTTTCGGAGACGATGACTTGCATTTCTTAATGAAGAAAAATCAAGACGCTTCGGTATAAGATAAGCAGGACTTGCTGCCGCCCTAGCAAGATTTTTTTGGGGGGGGAGGCACAGTTTTTACACGTGTTGCAATTATTCGGATCCCATTCTACCCTGCCCGCGATCCTTAAACGGTTCCCGCTTAAAGACGAAGGAATAGCTGCAAGGAACAACCGTCGCGGACAAGTAGGGAAGGCTTTTTTTTTTGACAACAGAAGAAATAATGAGCCCACCCCAAGACACTTCAAAAGGAAAAACAGCAGCGGGGAAGGTGGGGGGAGACGACGCTTCCCGGCCAATTAACGGGCTCGAGAAGCGCTTATTCCTTTCCAAGTGCATTCAGTACGAGTTACAAACACAGTGGCAGGAAAAGTTCACGCTCCCAGAAAAGTGGGAGTGCACAAGTGGGAATCGGAGAAAAGGCACACAAGGCGCGGGCCTTGATTACGTGATGCCCCCGGTTCCAAGTAATGGGGGGGGGGGGAGATTAAACCAAAAAGCAAGAAACGGGAGTCTTCCTTTACTAAAAGAAAGGGGTGGGGAAAGACTTGTGCGAGCGAAGGTTGTCCCGCTGATAAAATACCTATCAACAGGTGTGAGCCCATGAAATGATGGGCGGGAGGGTTTTTTTTTTAAAGTCAAAGTATACCGGATCTGGGCACATTTCTCGTGGTTAGACTCCCACTTCCGCTTTTCATTAGGAGCCGAGAAATCATAGCCCTCCAGAAATGAAGAATGCCGAACGGCTGCAAAGGTTATTTTGGGAGAAAGTTACGATGCTTTTCTGATACATGTTTTGTCCACGTTGGGTTTTTTCGCAGCCTTAACTCGCCCGACAAGGTTCCTGTTTAACGCCTTGATGGTTAGACACGTGTATTAGTAGCCGCTAGGTAGGAGATCGGTGGGAGTTTATGTGAGATCCACGCAGACTTGCAGGTATTATAAACGCGATGGGTAACTCTTTTTGAATCGTTAGTACAGTATTTCCCTTTTCGTTCTTGCGCCTAGAGCTCGTTTGTCAGTATGGACGAGCATTTATTTCTGAATCCTACAATGGGCCTTCTGGGTCGCCTCAATTTAAAGCTTAGATCACGCCCTAACTCGTCGAATTAAAAAGAACAAAGAAGGTCCCTGCACTTGCTTTAGAGAAGTGCGGCTCCCGCCACAAGAAGTCTTGGTTTAGTTTTAACCAAATTGCAAATACTAGACACTCTCCAGCTTTGGGATACAATTCTCAGATCTTTTTACAGATGGGCAATTGGAAGGGATGGGCGTTAATTGTTTTGTTCGTTACAAATTCAAGGTGCAGAAAAAATCTAGACCTGTCCCTTTGGTGGAATTGGATCCTAACATCAATCAAAAGCCTATAATTTTTGCAGTTCAAGCACTAATTTTTAATTAGTGTCATTGTTTTGCTTTCTTCAAGTTGATGTGGCTAAAGTCGTAGGCTGAGTTGTTAATGAAGTGCAACTATAGAGGCAGAGTGCTTTTAAATGAACTTTTCTCTCTTACTCTGATTTTTTGAACATGGAGATTAATGTTTTGATATATGAAATAAAAGGAGTTAATACTGCTTACCATAGTTCAAAAAATTGTTAACATTTAGAAAACGCATTTCACTTAGCTTTTGAACATTACTTCTAAATTTTCAATTAAGACTCAGAAATTTTAATTCAATAGTCTTTAAATTGATCAGAGGAAATCTGATCTGCTTTTAGATCCCACAAATCTATCTGGAAATGAGATACACAAAGGGCATGTGGCAACTCTGTTGCAGTTACTATTCCGTTTGCACGTATGTCATAGATATTAAGATGAAAGAGCTTAAATATGACAATCAGTTATAGATCCCAGTTCTTCTGTTTAACAGTCTTGGAGTTGGAGATACCGGTAACAATTCATTTTGATGTCACTGTCAGCTGGAGAAAGGATAAGGAAACCCTTTGACTTGTCATGAAATCTTTTTATCTCATCCACTTTCCTTTGAAACATTTCCCAAGATAGTTATGTATACCATAACCTGCTTTCCAAGAATCTCTTGGCATGAAATCTTTTGATCTCTCTTGTTGAGCTGGTGGTTGATTGTTATCCCTGAAGGTACTGAGAAACCCCACTGCACCCAGTGATTGCTCTAAATATTGTCTGCTTTGGATACAATAGTTATGGTCTCAAGTTCAGGTTGCTTGGGTTGAATCCATCAAGGTTAGGTAAAAAGAAAACTGTAATCCTCCACTGGCCAGTCTTCAAGGCCTGCTAATTGTCGGGATGCTTGTCCTAAATACAAAACTAAATGGTCTTTCCTAGCATCCCTCCTGGCACTTATGTACCAGTTGCAAAAGTGCATCTTCATAAGGCTACACAGATGGTGTTGACTATGAAGAGCTAAAGTTCAAAGTATATGCTGCTGCCGCCTTATATAGGTAAAAAATGTTTTACAATACACTGGATCAGTCTAGTATAAATTTCAAAACAGTAAAATAAAATCTAGATTTGATGCAGATTATAATGGCACTATACGAAATTGTAATACAAGTCTGTGCATAGAAGTGGCCCTGTTGCGTTGGCAGCATATCCTCAATATAGTTTGGACCTCATATACTTTAAGGTACATTGAAAACTGGGGATTATTCTGAAAAAATGCATAAAGTGGTGCTGTAAAATTGCAACGTTTATTCCCCATAGGAGGAAGTGGAATTTCTTTCACAAAATATTCTTGGCATTGTTTTTCTGGATGAGAATGCTTACACATTTGTTAGTAAATCTCATTCATTTCCAGAGCACTTTCCCACATACATGAAAAGGAACGGATTCCATGAAAACAACACCTATTGAAAGAAACCAGAAGGGCTGACTAATCCTTTTTTTCTGCCATTTCTTACCCTCTCCAAACCTAGCCCAAATCACAAACGTTTGACATAGAGCACAAACGACTAGAAGTCAGTGGCGAAACTCTGAACAGCAACTTGCACTTTTAGCTTGCTAAAACTAATGACACCTGTAGGAGTAAGTGCCATTGTGATCAGTAGATCTTACTTGTGATTGAGTACTCGTCAATGGCATGGATGCAACCCTAAAGTTATTGAGGATTTATTTGGAATCCTCCTCCTTCAGTATGATATCTTCCCAAATGAATTTGGAGATTGGCTGTCCGCTGCAAAGGGTGACAGAAAAAAATCGTCCCCCCGCCACTTCAATATGATCCCGCAGTTATACTTGTGCAGTATCTCTCCCCATTCCCTTGCCCCCCCCCCACTTCCTACCTTGAAAGCGATCGGCAGAGTCTTGTTACACCTCCAATGGGTCGGCAGGACAGAGCAGAGGAAGTTGGGGCTGTCGGTGCGGACCAGTTCTCCCGGGTGATCGGCTAAGACATCCACCATGCTGCGGTCTGCGCTTCTCAGCTTCCCCACCAGGGCGCTGCCGCCGTTCTCTTGGCCGACCAGCGGCAGCGCGTCGCTCATCTTGCCCGGGCTCAGCGTGGTGGAGGGCGGCGTGAAGCGGCGGCTGGTGCTGGTATCTACGGGGATACGCATCACAACAAGCCTTTTGAGTGAAAAGGGTCCTCTGGGGGCTTCGGATAAAGCGACACGACCGCAACTCTTCAGCCGGCGGTTCTCGGGAGACCAACATAAAAAAAGAGGCTCAGGGTCCCGGTGCAGAAGGGGCAAACGAAGCGAAGCCACTACTCACGGAGCGGTTGGACAGAGCAGGGGAACGCCGGGGCTCCTGGTCCTGCCAGAATTAACCCAAGCATCCAGTTTTAGGTTGCTCTTTTCTGGAAATCTATGCGTGCTCTTTAAAACATTAAAAAACAAAAACGCCGACCTTATAAATTTGGACAAAGTTTCTCTGCTTTCCACCCCCCTCGGGGGAATTACCAGTGTTATTAAAATCAAAGGTCCTTCCGAAATCCCACACACTGAGAAAAGGTTTTGAGCAGAGGAAATGTTTGAAACCAAACAACCTCCCACACCACGCATACACACGGGGGGAGGTGGGGGGGGGAGGGAAGGACCTAAAGACTTTTCAGTAGTTAATTTCCGATTATTTTTTTAAAGTTCATAGTTTTCCCCTCCTGCTGCTCCTAAAAGGCTGCCCAGAATTCAAGATCAACGCATCAGTCTCTTGTCGCAAACATGGATGGGGGGGGGGGGGAGAAAAGCGGTTTAAAAGAAACTGGGGGGACAGGCTGCAGAGGACGTGAGCTGAGGTTTTCAAAGGTCAACCGGCTATCGCAGCATTATATAGTGTACTTCATCAAATATTTACAACTGGCTCTATAGAGAATTTAAACACAACGGAACTCCATTAATGTTCTCCAACAACGTCCTTTCTCCCACCACAGCCAGAGCAGCCTTGAACCCCAGCGTGGGTAGTTTGCCTCGCGTTGCTCTTAAGTCTTCCCGTCCCGATTTCGCAACGCTTTGACTAAACCACTTCGGCTGCTTCCATTCAAAAGACTTTTGTACAAGTCCTGAGATGTCAGTGTGCCAACACTCTGTGAAACGCGCCCGGAGGGGAGGGAGACGAAGGAGGAGGAGAAGAAGGAGAGAAAAAAACCCTTTTTGGTTGGAGTCGCTGGTTGGGTTGTGGGTTCCTTCTGTGGTTAATGTTCGCAGCAATTTTAGAAGACGCGAGTCTGAAGTCACCCAACACTCTGTGGCCGCTGCGTGAGTCACTTGCCAACTGTGGAGGAAAAATATCTGAAGTAATACGCCTCCGATTCACCCTCAGGGGCCGGCTTCTCAGCTAGGGTTTAACCACAAGCAGGTGGGGCTCTGCTTTCGGGACCGCCGCTGGTTCCCCCTCTCATTTCTCAGCCCTCCCTTCGCGCGCTCTCCTTCCCCTTCCCTTCAACTGAACGTTTCACTCGAGGCCGAGCGGTGGCGGGTCCGTTTCCTTCTCTCAAAACAGGGCTAGCCAGACGAAACAAGGCGCCGTTCCACGGCCAAAAAGCGAAACAAGCCTCCTCCGAAGTACGACTCGGCCAAACCGCGGAGCTTCCTCCCGGCGGAATTCGCCTTCCCAAGGCAGAGAAAGTGTCCACGACCGGACTCCCACGGCAAGCTTTCCCGAGGTCCGCGGCTCCCCGTACAGGCCGGTCTCTCCAGCTGTGTGTGACCTTCTGCGAGGCGCTGTTTGTTTGCTCCGGCTGATCTGAAGAAAGCCTGGCTCCCGCTCCCTCCTCCCCCCTCCCCCTCCTCCCTCGCGCCTTCTGGCCCTATGAATGGAGATGACTGGAAATGAATTTGCTGTTACAGTAAGAGAGTCCAGAGGAATGTCATTCCCTCAGCTCTTTTGCATAGAGGGGAGGACGCCACCCAATCAGAACGCTTTCCGGTATTAATCAGGGCGCGGGGCTCCTGGAATTGGCTGGTGCGCCGCCGCCGCCGCGGCGAAAGCTACTGTAAAAGCTCCCAAATAGGCCCCGCGTCTCAATGGGACGCCGCGGTCAACGGGAAGCTTAAACCAAAAAAAAAAGCAAAAACCCACGCGTGTGGTGGCGGGCGGCGGCTGTGCTTGTGTCTGTGGTAAAAGGCGGGCGGGCAGGGAGGGGCGGCAGAGGTGGGGTTGGAGAAGGGGGCGCGCATTCCGCCCTCCTGCACACGGGTCCTCGAGGGATCAATAAAAGGTCGCGAAAGCAGCACTTAAAAGGAGCGCGAGTCACTCGAATGGTTTGGCGAACGAGCGCGCGACGCCCGAGGCAGATCCCCCCTCAGAGTCGACCGCCGAGCAGAACCTCCTCAGAGGCTCTCTTTAAGTGGAGCTACTACGTAGGCCACCTCCACCCGCGACTGAGTTGCTTCGTTCCCCCCATAATGGCCAGAGCTGAGAGAGAAAGAAGTCTGTGCCTGGCTGCGAGCAAATGGGCAGCTGTTGTTATTTATGCCATAGATATGGGTTAAGAAAGCTTGCAAGGCATCGGAGAGCATCGGGTGGCAAAAAGTGAAAAGGAAGGAGAAAGGCCGCTTCAGGAAGAGGGCGACTTTTCTCTTCCCATCCTCCCAAGCCATCAGCACCTATATAAAAACCACAAGGGAATTAATATGTGACACTGCACAGCCTAAAGTTCAGCATGTTTGTGGAAGAGAGATTGCCTGCTGTATTTCTTCCTGCTGTGCAGCTCCTACAAGGAATAGCAAGCTTTTTAAGGGAGGGGACCGCAGTCTTCCTATGTACATGAGAGCTAAAAAAAAGTACATGCATTTCTACTTATTTCAGAATCCTATTGAAGATACAAATTCCCATTTTGCATCTTTTTTTAAAAAGAAAACAAAAAGCCTCACTTCTCTGGAGATTACAGGCTCATCCTCAAATTTTCCTGACTATAATATGAATGTGTCCTATTACTTTTTTAAAAATGTCATGTTTTGGTGACATCTATCTCATCTCCAGTCCACAGCTGAAGCATGTTAAAGTTGCACATGGCTGATCCAATTTTAAAGTTAATGCTTTTCCTCTTCTCCTGGCACATTTTTGACACAGATATAATATAGCATATTTCATCAACAATCTTACTGCTGATGGAGTCTTCCTGAGATCTACAGAATTCCTGTTGACCTGTTTTAGACTGCAATGGGCTGGAGATCGCTGATCACAAAAATCTGCTCCCAATGATGATTGTAGCTTGGGATGTAGGAGATCCTAGGGAACTGGTTTTCTCAGAGACATCTGCCCATTTAATGCTTGATTGGTACTTTCCAGTGCCTTTTTCAGATCTTACATGGACTTTTTATAAATTTTTACATCTTTTGAAAAAGTGCTAGGTCTTTATTAAAAGAAGCAAACTAATGCTTTCTTGAAGATTGCTTATCCTGTGTGCTGCATTGGTTGATTCTAATAAAAAAAGAGCTCAGTTTTATCAGCTGTGTTGTTGATTCTGTCATCATTGGTACAAGTTTCCTGATGTTCCTGCAACAAAGGATTTAATATGGTTCTGCTTTTCTATTATTTAATATGGTTCTGCTTTTCTACTATTTTTATTAGTTTGCTTGGAAAGGAAAATATTTATTGTGACCATTCTGTTTTGGATTCTTTGTCTTTGGGGCTGATTTGGATTTGCTGCCAACACTGCCATTCCCTTGCTCTCTAGGGATTGATCCTTCACATTTCATCCTATGCCCTCCAAATGTTGTCATTCTGGCTATTTTGGAGAATGGCTTCAGTGTTTTAGAAGAGCATTAAAGCCATGTTCAGAAGTAGCCCCAGAGTGCATCTTCTTTGATCTGTGACCAGTGGCCTTCTCTTATACTTACCCAAACCCAGGGTAAGACAGAACAATGGGTGGTGATTTTACTGCTTCAGATGATGTATGGTAGATGGAAAAATAAACTAAGCAGTATATAAAATCTGAGTGCTATTGCTATCTCTGTTGTAAGCTGCCCAGAGTCCTTCGGGAATTGGGCGGCATAAAAATGTAATAAATAAAAAAAATAAAAAAAATAAATAAACTCATGAAAATTTACTAGTCACTTTCCTTGATTTGCCTGGGAGTAGAGCATGGCAAATCCATGCAGCAAATTTCATGCCAACATACTTTTCTGCATGCTCAAGGATGATGGACAATACTTTAATGCAACATCTGGCTGTTGCATTTGTTCAAATGCTAGGTCACTCACTCCATTCTGTGTTCCTCTGGAGACATACGAAATACCTTGCAAAAATTTGATCAGGGTCTGTAATCACTGAGACATGTTGTGACTCAGTTATAAAGATAATGTTATGTTCTTAGTTGTTCAGAAAGTCAGCAAGCCTCATTCCAAAAGCTTTTGGCTCAGAACAGAAAGTCATATGGTTTCCAGTCCTCCCTTTTCAGAACATTGAGAACCAAAATACACAATAAGAGCTCCTGAATTGAACTTAGTTTTAGGAAAAGAAATATCTGATTTTCCTAGGATATTCCTCTCTTCTGTACCTTAAAGCACATAAGCCTACCACACTAGTTTCCAGCTGTGAGTGAAAGATGCAGGATAACAATGTATACAGCAACCTGTGGGGCTGAGAAATGCAAGATATCTCCAAAAATAGCTCAGAATGTGAATCCAGGTTTCCCAATAAGTAGGACTGCACTCCTTCAAAATTTATCTTATGTGTTTTATTTCTCCTGTAGCTTAGCAGTTGCACATTGTTTGATTCTATAGTTTTACAAGTTTACATTTATTTAAGATTTTTGTTTCTCTGACAGTTCTTCTTGACACAGATAATAGAGTGGGGGCTTCCAGGTGGGAAGAATGACAGACATATTGCAATACCAGTGGTAGTATTCAATTTTTTTTACTACTGGTTCTGTGGGTGTGGCTTGGTGGGCGTGACTATACTGTCAGCCAATCAGAAGTGGTATTTGCCAGTTCTCTGAATCAATCAAAATTATCGCTACCGGTTCTCCCGAACCTGTCGGAACTGGCTGAATACCATCTCTGGCCCAGCCCACCTGTCCGTGCTCTTACCTCTCCTATATTCTCTTGTTTATCAGCTCTGCTGATTCATGTGGAGAGCGGATTGCCATGCCTCAGCTGAGCTAAAAAAACAGCCCAGCTCACCAGCGTTGATACAGAGGGCAGTCTCTGAGCTCTGTGAGCATTTGGTGCGAAGCGCGTGTGTTTGCCACGCATGTACATTAGGCACACCTGTGCAGCTCACCAGCATTGATACAGAGGGCGGTGTTTGAACTCTGCGCATGCGCAAAGCGAGCTCTCTGAACCGGTAGGAAAAATTTTTTGAAACCCACCACTGAAGAGGAGTCAAGCAATTCTCCAAAG
>JANHGC010002017.1:414485-424898 GCA_027560395.1 Boaedon fuliginosus
GGTGAAGTAGGAACTCAAGTGCAAGGTAAGGGCTGCTGTTCCTCAGTTCCAGTTTTGAGCCAATAAATGCTGTTGTATCTATGCTATGTCTGCTTCTTGCCTACTGAAGCCCACTACACAATATTGGTAATGTGCTGACACACTTGGCTTTCTATCTAATATTTACATGGTGCTTTAAAACAACTGTTAATAGCATCTTTTACTATATAATGCTGGAAAAAGTGTACTAATTTGCGTTATCATGAAAAAAAAACAAGGAAACAACTGAAAATGAGTTAGATTCCCTAAAGCCTTTTTCCAAATGTTTACACTAAAATAAAATCTAATCATATTTATATAACATGGCTAAGAAAAATGTCAATCAGACAACTGACATTAATTCCAGATTATTGAAAAATAGTTACCTTTTAAGATAATTTTAGTTACAAATTAGACCAAATTAAGAGTATTAAGCCTTTTAATCACAAAACACAATTTTTTGTAACACTTGATGTGCAGTAAGATTAAATGTTTCTATCAGATTGGTTTCATGTGCTATCTTAATTTATCTATAGAAATGAATGTAATTTTATATATGATTGCTGGTTCATCACTATAGTTTCAGAACCATGAGCAATTCCTATATCTGCAAAGTATCAACATGCAAACTGTGGGGAAATTAAATTCTTTCTCTTTTAGATTCATAATAATTCCATTTCCATATATAGCCCTGACCTTGCATTTGAGTTCCTACTTTACCAAAGAGCCACATTTGTCCATACCAGCTGAAGCATCTTTATAGCTGTCTTTCCTACTCAAATAAACAGAAATTTCTAATGTAGAGGAAAGCTGATTACCTTAAATGATACATTCATTTTGGGAAAGCTGTCTTAAAATTGTAGCAAGCCACTAGCAATGTTAGATCACAGGAATGTGTGAACAACATTTATAAAGGGCAGTTTCTCAGCATAACTGGTATTGCAATAACCTTGCTGTGGTTTCTACCCTAATAATTCCATAGTGAGATTTATCACCCTAGCTTTTCAGTTGCTTGTGGTTTGGAGAAACAGTCAGCACATATTACATGCTAATTTGCCTTTTTCTACCTTAAATATGTTGCCTAATTTGGAAGAATGAAATCACTTATTGGCAAAAAATAAAACGTATCAGGAAACCACAAAAATAATACAAATCTCAGAATACATCTTAAGCCAGAATCCATAGATAGGCCCTGAAATGCTCCGTGCCTTTCCTTTCACACTGGAAAGAAATAACGCTTTTTGGTTATTGGAAGATTTTATGGATCAGACAAAGAATTGAGGCCTTTGAACTATGGTGCTGGAAAAGACTCTTGCGAGTCCCTTGGACTGCAAGGCGATCCAACCAGTACGTCCTAGAGAAGATCAACCCTGATTGCTCTTTAGACGGCCAGATCCTGAAGATGAAACTCAAATACTTTGGCCACCTCACGAGAAGGAAGGACTCCCTGGAGAAGAGCCTAATGCTGGGAGCGATTGAGGACAAAAGAAGAAGGGGACGACAGAGAATGAAGTCGCTGGATGGAGTCAGTGTGAGCTTAAATGGACTCCGCGGGATGGTAGAAGGCAGGAAGGGGCAGGAAGGCCTGGAGGAACGTTGTCCATGGGGTCGCGATGGGTCAGACACGACTTTGCAACTAACAACAACATGGATCAGAGGGAAATTCTAGATTTTCAATAGTATTGGTTATGGATAACAGTTAGCAATTAATGAAACACAATTGGAAATTCTCATTGAAAAATTAAAATGTTAAAGTTTTGTCATACAAACAGAAAATACAAGAAATGGAAGCAAGTTGTGTAATATATTAAATGGAGTGTAAAGAACAGAACACCAGGCAACTCAGGCATGGCCAGAAAGATATACTATTTTTTAAAAAAGAATAATCTAAAATGAAAATAATCTTCAAACTCTGGTCAAATTTTAAAACTGAAAGAATCCTAGAGATTTCCCCAGCAAACTAGAGAGCCAAGTTCTAAATAAATATTTAAAAAGAAATGATGTCTCCCTTTCCTTTGATAATTATTTTTCAGTTATTTCTGAGGAGGAAATGAGGAACTGAAAGTAGCTCCATCAAAAGCAGAGCTGATGACTGCAGCAGATTGAAGAGTCAATGAATGGACCAGCTCTTTAGGATGGCTCTCTGGGCAAAAAAAGGACTTGGGATCACTTGCAAGGGCTCCAAAAAGATGCTGCTCCTAACAAGGAGATTGCAGGATGGGAGTCTCTGGTGGGTTTAGGGCAGAGGGAGATGAGGGAGATGAGGGAAGGCTACCTCAGCCCAAATAGCAACTGGAGCCCTTATAGGCACGGGGCTCACATACTTTCTTTCTTAATCAGTTTTGGAAATTGTTAACTGCTTTTCATATATTAGGAACTTTCATAATGAAAGTTTTACTACACCAAGTGAGTTTCTTTCAATCCTTAGTGAAATGAGTTTTAAATACAAATTTGAGGTTTTTTTTTTAAATAAACAGCAATAGTATTTTTTGTTGTTGTTAGTTGTTAGTCATGTCCGATCCATCAGACCCCACAGACAACATTCCTCCAGGCCCTTCTGTCCTCTATCATCCCCCGGAGTCCATTTAAGCTCACACCAACTGCTTCAGTGACTTCATCCAGACATCTCATTCTCCTTTGTCCCCTTCTTCTTTTGCCCTCAATCGCTCCCAGCATTAGGCTCTTTTCCAGGGAGTCCTTCCTTCTCATGAGGTGGCCAAAGTATTTGAGTTTCATCTTCAGGGTCTGGCCTTCTAAGGAGCAGTCAGGGTTGATGTCTGAATCTGTTAAGTACATTCCCCTTGTTATTAACCTCCTGCCCTCCCCCGCCCGTAATGTGTGAAAGGCAGCCATCAGAGAATTTTAAGTGATTCATGGCTTCTTGCTTGCATTCCTGTGGATACCTGAATACAATAGGAATTTAAATCTTGATACCTGGTATACTTTTTGTGGTGTATTCTTGAGCAGTCTTGCTGATATCTTTCCCCTTTCTCTTGTCTTTGATAACTTGGGATTCTCAGTGTGATGACAGCTCACTGTTACCACCATCATGTGGCAGATAAACACAAAAGCTTGCAAAAATCCTCCCTCAGGAGATGATGTGTGTATTTTGGCAACATTTTGCGCCAAACATTATTCAACTCTTTGGAAATCTTTCAGAAATTATTTGTTCAGAAAGGTTTTAGTGGTCTTTTAAGAGCAGCAGCTTGTCTGTAGTCCTGGAAATGTCATTAGGTGTCTGTGTGACTCAGTTTATGACTCAAAACAACTGACCATTTTATCCTTCAAAGCACATTTTAGTTCTATCCCTTGGTCAAAGAAAAATCCAAGCAAAGTAGCTTTTGCCCTTCAGAAGAATGAATAGGCCGTCTGCTTTCACATGTTACACCGGAAAAATGTAATATGCTTTTTTGTTACTGACAAACACTTCCCAGGAGGATTGATTTGGGAAAAGAGGATATTTTGCATAATTTCTATCATACCACAAACAGCAAAGATAAGGGGAAAGGAGAGAAAACTGAATATGTTTGAACATGCTTACATGCATTTGCTGGATCTTAGCATGGTAGAATTTAAAAATAGGATATTTACATGTAGGGATGATCTATTTATAACACGTAAGGCTTAAAAAATTATTTAGACATAAATAATGTCTATTTTTTTATTCAATTTATATCCTACTTTTCTATCCAAAAGCTAAGGCAGCTAATACTGGTAAAGCCACAAATGACAACATACTTTGAAAAAATAAATACATCTGATGTTTAAATAGGATTAGAATTAAATGTTTAAAGCCAGATGAAAGAGATTTTGCAAGAGAAATGAAATGAAATCAAGCCTACAAAATATAGGTGGTTGGGGGGTTTTAAATGTTCATTTTTATTATGAATAGGAAAACATGTTTTAGAAGCATTTACAAATACCCCGTTTTCCTGAAAATAAGGCCTGCCTTGAAAGTAAGACCTAGCTTGATTTTACACGTGTGCCCAATATACGTGTGCCCCTAACAAATAGGTTAGTCAGTGGATGACATCCTCCCAAAATAAGACCTGGTACCTTTTTTGGTGGCAAAAAATATAAGGCAGGGTCTTATTTTCAGGGAAACATGGTAGTTAAGTTACATACCAACACTGGAGCCAGATTTGCCTACAGGCTTGATCCTTGGACCAAAGAGAAGTTCCATTTGAATGGAAGAGAAGGAAGGCCAACGTATTTGGAGATTTCCAGTTTCCTTCCACCTTTCTGCTTATCTTTCATGTTACTCAACAAATCCATCTGACTTCTTTTTAGAAGGTATGAAGGGAGAAAAAAAGTAGGAACATGAAGTTCCTTCTCTACTGCTATTTCACAGTAGGAGCTGCATTAAGGCTTACTCAAATGGATTTAAACCTTTATATTCCATCATTCTGCCTATTAGAACAATAATAAAAACAGTCTGAAAATCATAAAACAAAAAATAAAGATTGCAAAAAATAATAAAATAAAGTCAAACTCAGTTTGTAGCAACCTTGGCAATGGTATAAATGGTATGGAAATGGTTTGCCATTATCTGCTTTATCCTGCCAGAGCCCTTGATTACTCTTAGCCAACTCTTATCCCATTACTAACCAAGCCTGATCCTGTTAGTTTCTCTACTCAGATAATCAGCCAAGTGTTGCTGCTACCTACTAAGCAGCAAATAAAAACGAAGAAGCAAGTTCCAATCCTTTCTTCATTTGGTTTTGGAATAGAATGATTGTGATGGTTTGGAGAAAAAGATTGTGGGCAATTCTGCACGGCTTGGCTAAGCTGTTTGTCTCCTGTGCTTGTCCCTTCTGTTTCTTAGCCAACTTCAGAAATTCCAGTCCAGATTGCAGTGGGTTGGCAATGGGGTTAGGCTGGTGCTTTAGCCACCAAAAAGCTTGATTGGTCATTCCTCTGTTTTGGCCTTCTTGTCCATACAAGGAAGGTACGTACGCTTTGCAGGCTAGCCACTGTATGAACTGGTCTATCAGTATCTGCCTTTTCCTTTTAAGGGTTGTTGCCTTTTCACTACTCTCATGCCCTTCCTTTTCTTGCCCAGATGTATGCCTACAATGATTCCTTCACTCCTCCTTCCCATATTTACTCTAAATAGGTCTCTTTTTTATTATGATGACATAAACAACCAAATCAATAGAGAACAGGTTGTTCTTTTGTTCTTCTGCAGGACAATGGAATCACTGTAGCAAGCAAGAACTGATAATTCAGGTTCATAGAAACAAAATAGCAATTTTCTTATATTGGCACTTATGTAAAGGTGAAGGTTCCCCTTGCACATAGTCATTTCTGACTCTAGGGGGCGGGACTCATCTCCGTTTCAAAGCCAAAGAGCCAGCACTGTCCGAAGACGCCTCCATGGTCATGTGGCTGGCATGACTAAACACCAAAGGCGCACAGAACACTATTACCTTCCCACCAAAGGTGGTCCCTATTTTTCTGCTTGCATTTTTACATGCTTTCGAACTGCTAGGTTGGCAGAAGCTGGGACAAGTAACGGGAGCTGCCGACCTAATTGACAAGCTCAGCATCTTACCCACAGAGCCACCATGTTCCTTTTATATTGTCACTTAAAGATGTTTTAAAAAAAGAGAAAGAAAGGGGAAGGGAACTTTTCAAGGGGAAATTAAAGGGAATTTGTTTCACCCAATCTGGGCAGACACTGAAAGAGTGTCCCCTGGGAGACCCTTTGAAAAAAAGCATGCGTTTTTATGGTTAAGGATACTTCAGTGACTTCTTAGGCTCTTGTATCAGTTGGAAGACTGGAAGGCTTAGCTCAGAAGATAGCAGTTTTGAATTTAAGTTGGAAAACAAGGGTGTATAATGCATTTGCAATGGTCTGGGAGTGGGTGGAGAACATCCATCATCTATTCCTGTACTCAGGAAATAGTGAATGGCCCTCACTGGTGATGGGCCAAAAAGAAAGAGCAGATCTGCCTTGTATCTGAAACCTCAATGTGGCTTTCATATTTGAGTGAATTATTAAAAAAATAAGAAGCACTTCAATATCTAAGTATAAAATAGTTCATTTGAAGTTTTCTTGAGAATTCATCTTTTGAGAGATTATGTGAGCTAATGGGAGTTTCTGTCATGTATAAATCCTCATTTAACCCCTACATATAAATGCCCATGTGCTTATCAAATGTAAAAGGAAGAAACCCAAAGAATTAGGCATTGGTATTTGTTTATTAATTTATTCTACTTTTTAACTTAAAATTGAACCCTTCTCCCCTGTATACCCCTATGTAACTTGAAAATACGATGCTTACACAAAATAATTTCCAATCTAGAATCAGGCCAAAGAAAAGCTGTATGTCAAAACATTGTAACAATTAGAGTATAATTTCATACACCCCAAATATCATTATATTTCTCTCTTTGAAGATGAAGGAAGAATTCAGACTAGTTCAGGAGTATCAAACTCAAGGCCAGTGGGGCATATCTGGCCCATGAGATGGTTAGATCTGGCCTGCGGGCCCATTCCTGGAAACACTGAAGGCCGACCGAGCGCTGATCTGCAATTTGGTGGCATCCATCCTGGCTGGACTGTAGCCAGCCTTAGATCATGGCCCTGCCTCTCCCCCACCCCCGGGCATATGCACAGGAGGCAGCAAGCGTGTGCGGGCCCCAGCATCCCCAGGGACTGTGTTCTGAGCCCTTCCTTTTACCCAGGATGCCAGCCCTCACACGCTTGCTAAGGTAAGCGCAGCTAGGGGGCCCATTGGGGAAGGCTGGGCACTTGCCGTCCACTGCCCAGAGCTCTGGGCAGTCTGTGCCATCGTCTGGGGGTCCTTCGCATGGCTTGAGAGGGATGGCAAGGCTCCTCTGGTGGACAAGGGTTCCTGCTGGAGACATTGGTTCCCCCCCGCCCCACTCTGCCATCACAGGGGCCCTTGGCCATGAGTGATGTCAAGCTGACTATGCCAACCCCCCCAGCCCCCCCCAGCCCCCAAGGTCAACCACAAACGTAATGCAGCCATCAATGAAATTGAATTTGACACCCCTGGATTAGATGGTGGTGGTGGGATAACCACAGAAATTTCCCACCAATGTCTACGCCTGAATCTTACAGAAGCCAAGGAATCCTAGATCTGGAAAGTCTTAAAAAGAAATGTATTATGCACATGGAGGGAATTTGGAAAATTTGACAACTCTAAATGTAGCCTTCTTATTTTCAACTTGAATGAGTTGAGAATTTACACATATTCCTTCTCATTTCCAACAACAGTCAACTCAGCCAGAAAGGAGATGGAGAAGATACAAATATCTCTCTCAGTTCTCACTTCCTTCTTGCTAGTCTATCAGTGATTGTAAATGTTGAAGTGTTCCCAGGCCTAGACACCAAATGGGTGGAAGGAAGCGCAAAGAGGGTTTGCATGTTTCTATTGCAAAGTGGTGCTTTGCATCCAAGAGAGTTCATTGCCATATCATTAGTTCCACAGAATTAGAGAGAGCTGGAAGGAAATAAGGTCTTTACCTGTTAGAACTGCTAAATTATTTGATCAAAATATCAAGGCTGTGAGTACCATTTCCAGTTACTACTAATAGAGCTGATGCTTTTCCAGGAGGCCACACTGCTTTGAGAGAAAAAGAAATGGAAATAGTCACACTGTAACTTCCCCAACTGCCAGAAAAATCACAATTAGAAAACTGTAGGGAAATCGTACAGTTCTTCCTTATTGTTGCTATGTTTTTTTACCAGCTTTTCCAGCTGCTTCATCCCCAGCACACAAACGTCTGCTTGGAACAGGAAATACGGATGAAACAGAAGCAAAGGAACATTTAGATGAATTTTAAGAATATTTGCTAACCCAGCAGTCTACTTAGGCTATAGAGCAATCTCCACGGGGAGATGGTGGGAAGCCCCAGTGAGCTGACTCATTTAAAACTAGACAGGATAACACAATTGAGAACACACAGTGGGAAACTATCCTGCCTGACAGAAACAGCTTGGATGACTACATGTAATTTTTATACTGAATTTCTACAAGATCATGAAAATATGAGGAGATGAAAATACTAGACTTCCAGATTTTTGGAAAAAATAGTTCCTGAGAATTTTGGCAAAAAGCCATCCAGAGAAAACATCCAGGTCTTTCCTCCTTTGCTTTAATATACAAACTAAAAAAAACCCATATATTTTGGGACTGCCTTGTCATCAAATCAGTTGCATCAATCTTTTCCAAATTACTGTCTCTGCTTTGATACAAACTTAATTTATGCAAACTGTTCAAGGGTATCTCGGTCAAGAAAGGGATGCAATTGGCGTACCAGGCAAACCTGGCCAAAGGCCTCCCTAGCCACAGCAGTCAGATGATCTTCTAAATTAAGCCGTGAGTCCAGGACGACACCCAAATTGCGAGCCCTCTCTGAGGGGGTCAACACCTTCCCCCCCCCATTAACAGTGATGGGACACAATGGACAAAACGAGATGCAGTATCCAGAGCCACTCGGTCTTGTCAGGTTTGAGCCTAAGCCTGTTTGTCCCCATACAGATCAGTACAGCCTCCCTGCACCGGGACATCACATCAAGGGCATCCTTGGGGTGGTTCGGGGTAGAGATGAAAAGTTGGGTATCATTGATAAACTAATTGACAAGGATGGAAAGTCTCATTTTCAAAATAAACATAAACTAAGAATAGCTCAACAATACTTTGCTGAATTATATAAACAGGAAAAGATACCAAAATAAATAATTACTGGCTATCTCAAAAAGGTTAACATGTTAAAAATAACAGAAACAAAGAGAGAAAGATTAATTCAGGAGATAATCAGGCTGGAGATCAAACAGGCAATAATGAAACAAAAAAACAATAAGACACCTGGAACAGATGGGTTACCAATAGAAATTTACAAAGTCCTACAACCAGTACTGGAACAACAAATGGTAGAATTATATAACGAGGTAATGAGGCAAGCAAAAACCCCAGACTCATGGACACAAACCATCATCACTCGGAAACAGACCAAATAAAAAACTACAGACCAATCTCTCTCCTGAATGCAGATTATAAAACATTTGCAATAATAATAGCAGACAGACTTAAAGTAATTTTGAATGAGCTCATACATAGTGATTAGAATGTTTTTTTGCCAAAAAGATATTTGAGAAATAATATTAGAACAGTGATCAACATATTGGAATTCTATGAGGTGCATCCAGACAAACAACTAGCTTTGTTATTTCTGGATGCCCAGAAAGCATTTGATAATGTTAATTGGGAATATATGTATATACAATTAGAGACGATGGAATTTGGTGAGAAATTTATAAATACAATCAGAGCAATTTACAAAGAACAGACAGCAAAAATTAGTATGAATGGTGAACAATCGGATAGCTTTTCCATACAAAAAGGAACAAGACAGGGATGTCCACTTTCCCCTCTCTTATTCATTCTGACCCTAGAATCATTACTAGTTTCAATCAGAAAAAATGTAGAAATTAAAGGTCTCTCACACACAGGAAGCATCAATACAAACTTCAAGCATTCGCCGATGATTTGGCATTCATTTTGGAAGATCCGGTAGAATCAGGAGAAAAGCTACTAGAGGAAATATTGGAATTTGGATTAGCAGCAGGATTAAAGATAAAAACAAAACTAAAATAATAACCAAAAACATTACAAATTCCCAAAGAGAGACTCTAGCGGATAAATTAGGCAAACAGGTAGTTAAAAAGGTTAAATACTTGGGAATAACCTTAACAGCAAGATGCTCGTCTTTGAAAGAAGAAAACTATGTAAAACTAATGCAACAGATTAAAGTAGATTTATATAATTGGAGGAGCCTACAAATTTCACTATTTGGAAGGATCGCGGCGATAAAAATGACAATACTACCGAAACTGCTTATCCTATTTCAAAATATTCCAATTAAATTAAATAAGAACTTTTTAAGGAATTAGAAAGCATAATCGCAAAATTCATCTGGCAAAATAAAAAACCAAGAATTAAGAAATTGATGCTCCAAGAATCCAAGGAGAGGGGGGGATTTGGCCTACCAGAATGGGAGCTTTATGCCCAAGCGGCAGCCTTAGTATGGATTAAAGATTGGATGACTCTGGAAAACAATAGGTTATTAAATTTAGAAGGACATGATCTCCAAAAAAGGCTGGCATTCATTCATGTGGTATGGTAAGAATACAAAGCATGGATACTTTGAAAGACACTACTACTTGAGGGGTGCACTCTTAGCAGTCTGGGAAAAGTTCAAAAAGAAATTCTACATAAAAATACCAAATTAGATTTCACCAATGGAGGCACTGGTTTATCCTAATATCTTGGGAGAAGGAAAGATCTATATATATATAAAACAGAGCAGGGAGTTTGTATGTGCCGTATACAAGAATTCAATTCTGCACTAAACTTCCCCAAA
>JANHGC010002017.1:581654-594113 GCA_027560395.1 Boaedon fuliginosus
ATGTTTGCCGCCTCGAGTTCCCCCGTGAGGGGTGAAGAGAGGCGGGGTATAAATTTGATAAAATAAAATAAATAAATAGAACTGATGGGATAAATGCTACAATAGCAGACTTAATGAGAGGGGGATATATGAGTCTCTCTTCTTGAAATTGGACTCAGGGGTCCAGTTGGGTTTGTTGCTCACGTAACTGCTTCCCAGATGTGTGGCAACAGCCCTACCGGTGCTGCTTGAGGCTGTGGCTGGGCTGGTGGTGGAGTTCTCCAGGTTAATGGTGCTGGGGGACTTTAATCTGCCATCACTCAGTGAGGCTTTGGATGCGGCCCAGGAGTTCATGGTCTCCATAGCCTCCATGGCAACCATGGACCTGACCCAAGTAGTTCAGGGTCCAACTCATAGAGGAGGTCAATTTGGTATTCATTTCTGGACAGTGGAAATGTGATCTGGATTTGGGGGATTTAGCGATTCTACCCTTGCCTTGGTCAGATCACTCTCTGCTGAGGCTAGAGTTCTTGACAGCCACCATCCACTGCAGGGAGGCTGAATGGAGTAGGTGGTTCCATCTCAGGTGCCTAATCAACCCTATAGGATTCCAGCAGGAGCTTGGGATGTTTCTTGATTCCCTTGCCCACAGCTCGGCCAAAGTTCTGGTTGCATCCTGGAATAGGACAGCAGCCAGAACTCTGGACCGGGTTGTGCCTTTGTGGCCTCTCACTAGGCGCAGATCCTAGAGATCTGGTTTACTGAGGAGCTCCAGGAGATGAAGCACCAGAAGAGATGACTAGAGCACGGTTGGAGGACCAATAAATCCGAATCCAACCGAACACTATGAAGAACTTACATTAGGGCTTATTTAGTGGAGATAAGGGCGGCAAAGCACTTGCACTTTTCTGCACTTATTGCATCTGCAGATTGTCACCCAGCTGCCCTGTTTAAGGTGACCCACACTCTTCTTAGTTTGGGAGCGAGAGATGAACCTTTGCAGGGTCGAGCTGAGGAATTTGTACAATATCTGTCGGATAAAATCATTCAGATTCGGACAGACTTAGACTTAGACTCCAACTGGGCAAGTTCTATAGAGTTGCTGGGGGCAAGTCTTACTCCTATTATTTGGCATGAGTTCAAGCCTGTTGGTCCTGAGAATGTTGACAAGACTATGGGCACAATTAGTGCCTCCACCTATTTATTGGACCCGTGCCCCTCCTGGCTGGTCTTAGCCAGTCGGGAAGTGACATGAGGTTGGCTCCAGGCAGTTATTAATGCTTCTTTGAGAGAGGGATCCTTCCCGCCAGCTCTGAAAGAGGCTGTTGTGAGGCCCCTCCTCAAGAAGCCCGCTCTGGACCCAGCTGTGTTGAAAACTTTCCTCCACTCTCCAACCCCCCTTTTTAGGGAAGGTTGTTGAAAAGGTGGTGGCACTTCAGTTCCTGCAGTCCTTGGATGAAACCGATTACCTGGACCCCTTTCAGTTGGGATTCACCCTTGGTATAGCACTGAAACAGAATTGGTTGTGTTGATAGAAGATCTCTGGCAAGCCTGGGGCAGAGGGAATTCCACTGACCTGGTGCTACTTGACCTCTCAGTGGCTTTTGAAAGCATCGACCATGGTGTCCTGCTGCAGCAACTCAGAGGATTGGGAATGGGGGGCACCATCTTACAGTGGTTCTCCTCCTACCTCTCAGGTTGTCTGCAGTCAGTTTGGTAGGAGGGCAGAGGTCAAGCCCGAGACTCCTGGTATGTGGGATACCCCACGGTTCAGTCCCCTCACGCCTCCTATTCAACATTTATATGAAGCCTCTGGTTCGGAGTGAAGTTTCATCAGTATGTTGATGATACTCAATTATTCATCTCTATCCCAAACCAAACCAACGATGCCGTTGAAGTGATGGTGTGGTGCCTGGAGGCTGTGGGGGTCTGGATGGGGACCAACAGACTCAAATTCAACCCAAACAAGACTGAGTGGCTTTGGGTTCTGTCTTATTGAAATGTCCATGGTGCTCCATCCTTGAAAATGGGGGGGAGGTGTTGACTCCCTCAGAGAAGGTACACAACTTGGGTGTCCTTCTGGACCCACAGCTGAAACTGGAAGAACATTTAGCAGCTGTGGCCAGAGGGCCCTTTGCCCAGGTTTGCCTGGTACACCAGTTGCGACCCTTTCTGGGCCGAGATGCACTGCTCACTGTCACTCATGCCCTCATCACCTCCCGATTACTGCAATGCACTTTACATGGGGCTGCCCTTGAAAAGCATTCAGAAACTTCAGCTGGTCCAAAATGCAGCCATGCGAGTAGTTATGGGTATGCCCTATTACACTCATACCACACCACTGTTGCGTGAGCTGCACTGGCTCCCAGTTAGCTTCCATGTGCAATTCAAGGTGCTCGTTATGACCTTTAAGGTGCTACATGGCATAGGATTGGGCTACTTACAAGATCACCTCCTGCCACCATTTGCCTCCCAGCACCCTGTGAGGGCCCACAGAGTTGGCCTCCTCCAGGTACCATCGGCTAGACAACTGATTGGCGATCCCGCAGAGGAGGGCCTTCTCTGTGGATTCCCCCGGCCCTTTGGAATGAACTTCCCCAGGGGATCCGGATTGTCCCCGACCTCTTAACCTTCCGTTGAGCCCTCAAAACATGGCTCTTTCAGCAGGCTGGGATGGGTTAACACCCGAAACAATGTTTTAATGGTTTTAATTTGTTTTACTATATAATGAACTATATTTGTATCATTTTTATTGCTGTGAGCCACCCGGAGTCCCTCTGGGAATTGGACAGCCTCTAAATTATATTAAAATTAAAATTAAATAAATAAAAATATATGAAATGTATGCGAGAACTATGGATGAACAGAAGACTTGCATCAACATTAACTGAGAAACAGCTAGTTGGCCAAGTTTTCAACATAGAGAAGAGGAAACTGCTCTCACAACTTGAAATAGATTAACTGCACATTACATCCTGTACTCAAGAAGTCTTGAAAGAACAACTGGATATGCACCACCACCCACATTATAGTGCATAGCAGCTGATATGAGATATAAGTTCATGAATAAACTAGCTTCAATCAAGATCAGCTACCAGGGCTCAATGGAGATATAACATCAGATAGTATTCTATAAAATGACAATAGAGACTTCACAAAAATCCCTACTACCACCATAACAAACCAATGAGATTGAGTACATACATACTTACTTACTGTAATCCTGGCCATTCTTAGCTACATGATCAAGAAGAGCAGTGCCTACCCCTCTGGAAAATGAGATTAGAACCTAAGATTAAGGCAACTCAGCGAGGGATTAGTCAGATAATGGAATTACAGAAGTGTGTGAAGCTGTGATCTCTCTTCCTGATGAATGGTACTAAGTAAGGATAGTATGAGACAGTTTTATGTGAAAATGTTGAAACAATCTCTATAAAATAGTGCTTCTGGCTTGACTAACTGTTTGGAAAGAAGCACAACTAAAATAGCTTGATAAAGAGCATTTACCAATTACGTTTGGGGAAGAGAGGCGGGATATAAATCAAATAAATAAATAATAATCAGTGAAGTGCTAATACTTCACTGAATTTTGCTTTTTCCAAAGACAACATAGTAAACATTCATCTATTTTTCAGTACTTTCCTATTCTTTCCTCTGTACTACTGCAATTTCTTTCCTATTGTAACACATACACATTGGACCATATGGACCAGTATATGAGCACAACCAAAGAGCCCTGGAAATAACACAAGAGGCTGAAAACACCAGTTGCTCCAGAGCAGTCACCCAGGATTCAAAGTTGACAGATTAATCTGAGCATAGCCTGAGTTGTTTACAGGAAAGCCTATGACTCAATGCTACTCATTCAGTGTCACATACATTGATCTGTGAATCCCTGGTGCTTTACAAAGTTTATAGGACACTAAAGACTTAAGAACTCAATGGGAAAACAACATTGAAAGTCAACTCAAGACAGCTCCCACAAATAGCCATCAAGTGCAACACATACCAAGCTGATGCAATCCCTCAACTGCTGTTCTGCATAGGCTTGAACCCCATCAGCCTGATAATCATAAGGATTGGATACTGATACTAGTTCAAGAGTGGAACTACCATAAACCACCTCTTCTACATCGATGACATCAAGATTTATGCTAAGAGTGAACAAGACACTGACTCACTGATTCACCTGACATATATCTACAGTGAGGACATTTGTATATCAATTAAATTGAACAGATGTGGCCAGATGGTAATCAAAAGGAAGAGGGAAGGTACCTATGTCTGATGGAACTATCAGTGGGCCACATAACTGATGTACGCAGCAATTTATTTATTTATTTATTTAGATTTATACCCCACCTCATTTCCCCGGTCAAGGGGTTACAAGTGTCTTGATACTCCAGTTACACAAGAACCAGAAAGACGAGGCAAAAAAGACGGCAACATCCAAGTAACATCAAAAGATAAGAGGAGGTCTTCAAGACCAACTCAATGGGATGTATAAAATCCATGCCATCAAATCATATGCCCTGCCAGACATCAGATACTATCAGTATAATGAGCTGGCCAGAGGAAGACATGGAAGCTACCAATGTGAAGACCTCGAAGTTTCTTACAATGCATAGAGATTTCCACTTGATTTTCAACACCCATAGTCTGTATACAGTGGAAAGTGTCAGTCTCCTGGACAAAAGTAAGAACATTCAGGAATAGTTCAGTAAAATGGTACCCAAATATGAGAGAATACTGAGAGAATACATGAGGCAGCAGCAGGCATGGGAGGAAGATCAAGCAGAAGTGCCATCAGGAGATAAAATTCTACATGGAATGTATCATTGGCATACAGGTGAGGTAATAGATATTGGAAAATCCTACCACTGATTGGAAAGGGATAGACTAAAAAAACTCAGCACTGACTTGATGATCATCGCAGCACAAGAACAGGCTCTAGGCATCAGATCCATACTAGGAATTTACCACAATTGTCAGGATGCTAAGTGCAGACTACACAGAGAAGCCTCAGAGACAGTCCAGCATACAATGACAGAATGTAAGCCACAGGCCAGAACAGCATACACTGAACAGCACAACCAAGTATCGGGCATTGTGTACAGGAACATTTACACAGAAATGGGATACACTTTTGGGAGTGTATGGGAGATGGGAGATTCCACAGAAGGTTGTGGAGAATAAGAGGACTAAGGTCCTTTGGGAATTCTAGGTTCAGATGGACAATCAACAAGACATTGTGGTACTAGACAAGAATTAATGTCAGTAGGAGTGATAGACATAGCAGATTTTTCTTGTAGTTTAGTTTGTATTAGTTTTATTATATGTATTAAAAAAATAATGAAACTGTTTTGTAAAAAGATCATATATTTTCAGTCAATTATTTTTTTATTCAACATGATGTCCTTTTCCCTGAAATTTATAAAACCATTATCTTATTTCTCATTTTAAACTTTTTTTTCAAGTTTAAGCAAAAGACCTAAATTTGCATCGGAACCAAATGCAAAGAGAAACTACAGGTTGTAAATTAGCTTTGCTGAATCTGGCAACTTCTAGATATATTAGGATTATAATTTCCAAACACATCCAGACTACATGGATGGTAATGATATGAAATCTGAAATATTGTATTTATAGTCCAAGGCATATATAACATATCAAAGACAGCTGATATGAAGTAGGGAGGTCAACATCTCCCTATGACTGTTAATTAGTTTACCAATGGTGACCTAGGTCAACATTGGTAAAATAAATTATTATGCCAAAAGTTTCTTCAAGAATTCAGATTGGTGCTGATATTCCTGTTTCCCAGAATTTCAATGGGTAGGGGATCTGCAAAATAGAAATTAGGTCAAAGGAGTCTCAAAAGAAAATTAATAGAACTTATTTATTTGTGGATTGAATGAGCAAGGTTACAAATCAGTTTATAAACAGAGGACAACATGTATAACCAATCCTTGGTAAAGAAAAGCTCTTTCTGACCTTTGTTATTATAATTAAAAGCACGGTAACTAATTCTATGGTCACTTAAAGATACTTCCACTAAACGTCTACATATATGTGAGAGGTATGAGGTAGAGACAGAAACATCTTGTTTGTTGTATTTTTCTATTGCTCTATTGTTTTCCTCATACTATAGAGAGAAATGTAAGGCACTCAGAATTCTTTTTCATCAGGGTGACATATAAGTCCTAACAAATAAATATCACTTTCTCTTTGACTTCCTCCCTCACTCTCTCTCAATTAGATCCATTTTAATTGACTGATCTCAAATTCAAATTCCAATTAGCAGTGAGGGTTAGCTTCCCTCTTCCTTCCCTGAATCGATCAGCAGCAGGGCCCTCCCTTCTCCCTCTGATACCATGTTGTTATGGTAGATAGCTTCAACATTTTCAACATCTATTAGCTAATCCTTCCTACTAAATCCACCTTCTTCTTAAAGGGAAAAGTAGAATTTAAAAGTGGAGTGTGGGCCAGGATGACTTCCTTATGCACCTAGCATTCCTAACCACTGGAGATTAGTCTTATTATACACTGAATTTCCTAGCGCACTCATTTGCTAATAGCTGTTTAGCTGGCTGTCTTCAAATATGATCTTTTCCATTTAAAACATATTTCAATCAGTTTACCCAAATAGCTAAGTATTAGTGTAATTTTTTTTCACTTCTGCTTTTGCTTATTTACCCACCTTTTGTGTATTAGTAACAAGGCTCACATATTTTGATAACCCCTAGTTTTGTTGACCATGCTCATTAAACTACAATAGGCTATGTTTATGCTAAACTATAATCCATACTGTTTTTTGAAGTTGTTTGTCTAGTACCTTAAGCCGTCATTTGCTTTGCTTGTTTGCTTGTTTGCTTGTTTATTTGTTTATATTTATACCCTGCCTTTCTTCCCTGATCAAGGGGAACTTGAGGTGGCTTATAAGGGATTAAAATGCTATACAATAAAAAACTTATTTAAAACAGTTGTATAATAATAAAATCAACAAAATCAACAATACTGTGAGCTTTCTAACATGATCATGTTTTTTTTTAAAGTATCAGCTGAAAAGAGCCCACAACTAATCTATATCTATAAAAGGGAGGTGTTTGTTTGTATGTGCTTTACATAAACTTTCAGTTCTGCACCAATCTACCTCAAACTTGCCAGATAGGTAGAAAAGCATAGTAAGAAAAGCACTGTCATGGTCTGCAAAGGGTAGGTGTCTTTTCACCCCTTTTTTTGGGTGAAAATACAAAACAACCACAAATTCTCCACTGCGCATGTGCAGATTTCTTTACGAGGCGCCATTTTAAACTGGCAGTCCCCCGCTCAACTCTCCTTCCCAGCAGGTGGGCGGATGGTGCATGCACATGCGCACACATACATACACACATGTGCACGCGCGCACACACACACACACACACACACACACACGGCTCCCCAACAACCCCCCCCCCCAGAGCATAAACCGGGTTCTGCTCCTCCAGCCTGAATGCACTCAGCTCCCTTGCCAGGTATCCTGGAGCAGCAGTGACCCCAGCCACACCTTCGCCCACTCCGCCCGGCCTTTTGCCGCCCTCCAGGCTGGGTTCGGGAATGCAGAACGCCCACTTCCCCTTTCCCTGCAAGCCACGGTGGCCAACGAACCCAGCCCGGAGAGCGCCAAAAGGCCAGCTGGCCTGACTGAAGGTATGGCTGGGGTCACTGCCACTTTGGGATGCCTGGCAGGGGACCTGAGGCCATTCATCCTGTAGGAGTCGGGCCGCTGTGTTCAGGAGCAGAAGTGGCATCTGGAAAAACTGGGTGGAATGCCCACTGCTTGCAGGCCAGGGAAGAGGACGGAGATGGGAAGAACATGAGGAAGACGAGAGGGAAAAGGAGGATTGGAGGAGGAAAGGTGATTAACAGGACAAGAAGGAAAGAGGAAGGGGAAGGAGGAAGGGGAACAACAAGACAAGGAAGAAGAAGATGAAGGGACAGGGAAAGAAGATAACTACTCACACATACAAAAATACCCGGGCAAAGCCGGGTAATAAGCTAGTATGTAAATAAAGCTTCCAAAGTAATCATAGGCTGGATCAAGTCCCCTATGAAGAATAGCTATAAGTTTGAGATACTTTTTAGATGTTTTAAAAAAGGCCAAACAATAGGGAGGCATCAGAGCTTGGTAATAGTTATGACTTCAAAGGGAATTACATAATTCTTGTAAAGTAAGATATCGATGGCTACTAGTCATGATAATTACAGATTGTTTCAAGTACAGTCCTCAATTAAATTGGAAAATAAGGTACTCATGTTTTTCTGAGCTTCCCCATGAAATCTGGTTGGCTACTGTAAGATTAGAATGCTAGACAATATGGTTAAATTGCTGAACTAGGATTGAGAAAACTCAGCTTCAAGATCACCTATCAGCCATGGAAACCCAGTGGGTAGTTTTGAATCATCATATTGTTCAGTCCAGCTGCTACTGGGAGAATTGTTTTTGTGGGGAAACCTGGGAGAGGAAATGTTATATGCAATGCAAGCCTCAAGCTTGTCAAAAAAGGCAGGATATCTAATCTAATAAATAAAAATAAAATAAAATAAAATGTCACACAATATGGACCTTGTACACTAAAATGACTTCTGTTACCATTTTAATCTTTGCACCTTTCATCTGGCCTCATATATTTTTTTCCATCTTGCTCACAATTCACAAATCCTTCAGGTTTGTCGTATGTGTAGCTCCTAAATCTCTGCCTATAAGGAGTTATATTGCATCTGTATAGAATTATCTATGTAATATAATAATAATCATCACTAGCTGAAAGACTATTGCAGGCCTTTAGAACTTTTCCTGTTAAATATGGGGCTAATCTGACCACCTGTTCACTCTCAAGTCAATCTTAGTTTCATTCTCATTTACAAGAGGTAGCAACTCTTTCAAAGCAAAATATAGTAAAATAGGCTTCTATATATTCTTCCTCTATTAAGTTAGGGATTTTTATATCTTTGGGACCACCTTCCCTCTCAACATGTTCTGAAAATCCTACGTGTGAATATGCCCTTTCTAGTGATTGGACTCCTTTAAGTTTATTAGATCCCTAAACTCTTTTCTTGCCTTTCACTCTTCCTGCTTTTGCCTACTTTTTCTCACTCCAAAGCTACTCTTCTTTCTCTTTTTTAATTAGCACACTTTCCCTCTTTCTGTTGCTTCAACTATCTGAGCCTAGCCCCTTTTCTGGCTTGTCTACCTTCTTTGCTTAATTACACGAAGTAGATACCTGTCTGTAACAAAGCAGTAGTCTCTTCTGTGTTTAAGGGAGATTCTTGCTGGTTTATTTTTTTCCCCATCTCTGTTTAGTGTAGTCTCTTGTGAAGAGTTTCATTTCTGAAGTCAGGATGTTAGTTATTATCTGAAAGTCCAAGGTCTGGAAGGGACAAACTCTTGATTTTGTAGTTAAGGTTTGTTTTCTTTCAATACAGAGTACTTAATGAACTTGTAGAGTTTGAGCCAATTTCGCCCGAGTGGGTAACATCTTATGTTGGATATCTCATTTGTTTTGGATATTCCACTTTTATCACCCCTGAGACAAATTCTTTTAATCTATACCTAATTTTGCTGGCTCAAACTCCAAAAGACTAGGCAACACAGGTCTCTAGACCACACATACAAGCACTCACATATTATTTCACTACTCATTATCTCCATTCTTTCCCACTGCTACTCTTCCTTCTGCTATTGTTGTTCCTGGTATTACTCTTTGTGCATGTGGTTAGAGAAGAACAATCTTTTCTGACTGCTTTAGGTTGCTTTATTTCCACACACAAACACTCCTCCTTCTCTCCGCCCCCACATGTATAGTCAGCTGTTTCACAGCTCAGCTTTTACAGACAATTATCTGCGCTGCTGGTGGTGAGAGGGCTTAAAGGGAAAAGACGAGAGTAGCACAGGTGCTATTCATTTTTTTGGCCAGTCTGCTTGAACGTGGCTAACACTCCTATGAGATGCTCCACAGTATGTCCTTGGGATCTATAAGGCTGTAGAACTGTTGTTTGAGTCAGATACCTATTTCCTGGCCTTCTTTTACTATTAGTGTAATTTTTGCTAATAAACAAAATATTATCTCTCTATCTATCATCTATCCATCTATCTATAGCTAACTATATGACTATATCTATATAGCTATATATATCTATAGCTATATATATCTATATATGACTATATCTATAGGCTATATCTATAGCTATGTATATATTGCTATATATATATATATACATATATATATATATATGTAAGTCTTGGTGTAATCAGGTCTTTTCCCGTGTAGACTTGAGAATATCAAAGCAACATTTCCACGAGGTCTCACTCATCATCTTCAGGCGTCTTCAGCTGTAGATTTTGGCTGAGACTTCAGCTGCAGATATTGGCTGTTACAGCTTCTTGCTCTTAAGGGCGAATATATATATTTGTATTCAAAGCCAACAGGCCGAATCACTTGAGAAAGTTTATCATCTTTCTTCCTCTTTTGTCCCTATGGTTTTATGCTGTTTACAGAGGAGCCCGAGAGGGTTGGTGTTTGAGGATGGGGAGGAGGGGAGGAGGGAGAGGCTGCTCAGAGGCAGATAGGCAGCAGGGAGGCTGACCAGAGGCATATTTGTTGCTTAGGTTCTCATCTTCTTGGCTAAACTTAGCAATAAACAAACTAGCAATTTCAGGCGCTGGCTGTGAAGGAGTAGCCGGCTGGAATGCCTTTAAAATGAGCTGGGCCTCTAACATGCAAGGAATGATTTCTTTGGGTTTTTAATTAATAAGTCTCTCCCATCCAGCTCAGAGCAACAAGGGAGGTGGTGGTGGTGGTTGGGGGGGGGGGGCATCTCCTCTTCGAGATTGCACAAGAAGACAAAACACAAAGAGGAGGAGGAGGAGGAGGAGGAGGAGGAGGAGGAGGAGGAAGGAGGAGGTTTTGTAACCCTCCAAGTTACTTCAGGCCATTTTCGTTGCCAGGGATAACAATCTTAGAAAAGGAACAAAGTATTTTGACCAGCGATTCACGTGCTGTTTTATTCTCTCTGACACTCGCTGTTCCCCTTGTTCTCTCTTGCTGTGTTTTCTGGATGTACACAATAACATAAAGGTCTTTCCAAGCGCAGGCTTTGAAGAAACATTTTGGACCTCCTCCAAAGTCCATATCTCTCTGCCTTCCCCCACCCCCCACCCCAATGCATCCAGGTCAGCTTGAAGAAAAGGCACCCCCTACCTTAAGGAAGCCCCCTCCCCCTTAAGGTTAACATGACATAGCTGTGGTTATTATTTTTGTTTTTAGGGTTGCAAAAAGTTAGGCTGCTTTAATTCCTAATACAGAGATGCCACACTGGAATGGGGACTACGTAGTTCTCCCAAATTTGTGAGGAAGTATGGCTTTGCTTCCCAAATGTTGGTGTCTGTGCTGGATGTGTGGCATTTTGTAGGTGTGTGAGCGAGAAGGGGGAGGGAAGGAGGGAGAAAGAGGGAGAGAGAAAGAGAGAGAGAAGATAGAAAAAGAATGAGAGGGAGAAAGATAGAGATGTTTTATATCGTAACAGTCCTTTGGAACTGCATATCATATATCATTTAAAATATACGTTAATATTTTTTTTTTACTTTTCATCCTAAATTTTATTAGGAAAAATACTGACTCTTCAGGACTAGAGATCGCTGAAAAATCTTTAACTGGTTGATTTCATATACTATCGCTATGTTTATACTGAAGGAAGGGAATATATGTTTATATTAAAAGGGAAGGGAATCAGAGAGCAAGGGGGGGGAGAGAAAAATTTGATTAGATCTCCTTGGTTTTTAAGCATATTTTCTCTTCTTAGTCCAGAAATGCCTTAGTCTGCTGTGAATCCCTTCTTGGTTCTTTTCCAAAGTTATCCTTTTCCAGTTAATGATGATGGCGTATTGAATCTCAGATTCGCTGTAAAAATAATTAAGTTAAATCTGGCTAGGGACCAAAGTTAGTAGGCCAAGATAATGTGTCATAAAGGTGTGAAATTTGAACTTTGCAGTCTGCAAATTGTGAACAGTCTGACTCCTGGACTGAGCAAGAATATTACCGGGGAAGGAGCTTCTGGATTGTAGCAATAACTTCGACGCTACACGAAAGATATTTAAAAGAAAGATGTTGAGATACCAAGAACAAGCTTGAAATCAAAGAGGGTGAGACATTGTTATTTAAATTTAAAATTAATAAATTAAATGTATGTAAACAGGAAGCAAGCCCCCAGACTCAATAGCACTGATGATGTTACCTAGTTGAGCAATAAAATGTCTGCAGGCAAACAGTCAAACTTAGAGAGCATCAAGGAATCACAGTTCAATCTGGAGTTACACATATTCTCTTTTATTGGAAATTGTACGCATTACAATTTTAATGTTTAAAATAATAATAATAATAATAATAATAATAATAATAATAATAATAATAATAATAATAAGAAGAAGAAGAAGAAGAAGAA
>JANHGC010002017.1:675181-693546 GCA_027560395.1 Boaedon fuliginosus
GCTTCCTTCAAGGTATGCAGGAGTTGAAGTGCCACCACCTTCTCAACAACCTTCCCTAAAAAGGGAAGGTTGGAGACCAAGTGAAAGTTGTTTAAAACAGTCGGGTCCAGGGAAGGCTTCTGGAGGAGGGAGCTTACCACCGCCTCCTTCAAGGATGGTGGGAAGCATTGATTACTGCCTGGAGCCAACTGCGTGTCATCTCCCGGCCAGCCGAAACTAGCCAGGAGGGGCATGGGTCTGATAGATTGGTTTTGGAGACCAATTATTGTATTTAATCAATCAGAAACTGATGAGATAGCATTAAGAAACCAACATGGATATTTGAACTGGGACCAATTAGGGTTAATTTTGGGGATGATCTGGGGTTGAAGCCATGGTAAATTTTCTATGAGTTGATTTCAATAACAGTTCATTAGCAGAAGGTTTTGGAATTTCAATCTTTTTTATTATTACTAATGATTCTTATTACTTTTATATATTTTTATTATTATTTTTCTCATTAACTATATTGTTATTAATATAATATATAGATGATAACCTAACCATTTGTAAACTGATTTAGTATTTTAATATGTAGTTTAAAATTATTTTGGCCTGTTTTGAAGGCGGTAGGAAACTAACATTGTTGTATTATATTAAAGAGCATTCAACTAGGGAGGCTTCTACATGTATATGTGTTAAGTCTTTTTTTTTCAAAGACACTTCTTTTTAATGTCTTGTTTGTTGTGTTTTTTGTTTTCTTTTTATATATTTCAGTGTTTTGCTTTTTAATTTTCTTTGAATAAACTAAATATTATAAATGAATGAATGAATGAAGGAAGGAAGGAAGGAAGGAAGGAAGAAAGGAATAAATAAATAAATAAATAAATAAATAAATAAATAAATAAATAAATAAATATATCCTCCTGAATGTTGTTCTTATCCTGGTTGATAGGGCATACATATACAGCAGCTTGTGACACAACATTATGGCTAAAGCATTTGTTATGTGATACAAAAGCAAAAACCAAAGGCTGAAATTGGGAGACTGCCAGAATGGAAAGAATACAGATGAGTCAGAAAGTAATAGTCAGTGAACTTCACTCACATATTAAATTGAGGAAAAGTGTTATCATGGAAAGGCAGATACCAATTATCATGTCACCACCTAGCTGACTAATGTACTAATAAAAGTACTCCCCATCCCAATTTATGCCAAAAATGTGCATATGCAAAACTCTCAAGCAGAACAGTTCTCACATGAAACACAAATGACCAGGATATTTGGCCTACTTTGAACACATTATAGAAAGACCCCGTACTCTGGAAAAAGACAACCAGCAACAAGGTGCATGGACTCAGATCGAATTAAAGATAGATTGTCATGGAGAAAGTTAATGTATTCACTAGGAATCAAAAATAACTTGAGGGCAATTAATAGTCAATCAATTATGGACTTAGTAGCCAATGCAAATGGACTTCTCCATGAATGTGTCTGGTTCGTACCTACATTACCTACATTAGTAGCCATCACCAACTCTCATGGTATCAAAATACAGTTTAACTGAGCACTGAGTACAGAAGTACTTCATTTTAGCCACCTCACATTTTATTTTTAATAAATGGCCCTGAGTCAGTATTCACCTGAGGGACAAATACTTCTTTTTCTTCTCATTTTCTGTACTATTCATAATTTCATATACATGGATTCTGTGTCTTGTTTAGTCACTTTCTGTTTAGAAGTCCTAAATCCTATTGGTTTTCCTTGTAAACCTCTATAATTTTAGTAGCTCAGGTGCTTATCTGAAAAAGTATAAAAATTGGAGGGAAGCGAAGACATAACCCAATCTGAAGTGATGCTAAACGGATCCTGTTTTCCAAATATTCTTAATATTTATTTATTTATTTATTTGATTAGATTTATACCCCGCCTCTCTTCCCCAGTCAAGCGGAACTCATGGCTCTAGTTTACAAATACTTTTGCCTGCCCTTTTTACAGACATTTATGTGTTGCTTTTAACATCCTGAGAGAAGGAGAAATTCAAGGCCACATGGGGAACGGACAGAAAAACAGGGAAGTTATAAAAAAAAGTTTCCAAGGAGAAGATTACCACCTGGCAATTATTTTCATCCTCCAGAGGAAGTCTGAGTTTACAGATAAGGGAAGAGCCATTTGGTTCTCTAGCATGGGAATGTAAGAAGAATGGATGCAGATTTGAGGGGAAATATGGAAAGAATGACCATCCTGTGCTTTCAACCTAGCAGGTTTCCCTTTTTAAAATCAGATCCATTTTTTATATTTTTCTACAAAATGGTAAGGGAATATAGTTGGCTTTATTTTTAAAACTAGTAATTTGGGTTTACAATTCTATACTAGTCGTAGGAGAGTTAAGAAGCAGCTATACAATATATGAAGGCATGAAGAGTGTTCCAAAAATGGACTAAAATATTAGACAAAATATTAGAAGTAAGCTGGGTATTATTTTTGACACAAGGAAAAAAATAAAAGCAGTAGTTTTTTATGTTATTTATTTATTTTGTCAAACATATACACAGTAACAGTTAGGGTATAAACATAAACATGAGTAGCAAGACTGAATACAGATAAATGGAGACAGTAAGACAGGGATGTTAGACACGCTGGTGTGCTTATACACACACCCTTTACAGACCTCTTAGGAAAGGAAAATCTTAGAAATGGTCTCAGAAAAATGTACTGTGAGGATTGTTGCTTCAGAGTTACCTGTGGCTGAAATAATTGTCTTCCATTAAAGAAAATCTATGCAGGTGAACCCTTGACCATGTTACCTGGAGCTGCTGGGTATCCTAATTCAGAATGCATTCAGGGAACTCCTTGGCTTTTATATGTGGGCCATACCTTATAGGAATAACAGGATTGTCAGAAAGTTTAGGGACCACAAATATTTAAAGTTCTGAAGCAGAGGAATGGCTAGTGAGATTTGGAGATGTTCTCAGCTGTAAAAAGAAAAAGGAACGAAAGTAAATTTGATGTTTATTTCTTTACAAAGCTCTCCCTTTTCCCCCCCAAAACCAAACTATTCTTCATGGTTAATCTTAATCTCATGATAGCCCAAGTTCTACTACGCCAACCTAATTTAATGGTTACAGATAGTCTTCAAGTTACAGCTAGTCACTTAGTGACTATTTGAAGTTATGGCAGACCTCCCCAGGGGCACTTACAATGTAGTTCCAAGGTTCCTCTCATGGACACGTGATCACATGTTGGGCACTCAGCAACCAGCCCACATCTGGGGCTATTTGGAGCAGCCCGCAGTCATGTGACTGCATTTTAGATTTTTGCTAGAAACTGGAATTTACTTTTGGTTTTCAACAAAACTGTCCCCTAACAAACAACTGGTTTGCTTAACAAATATGATGTATACTTATTACCATGGTATTTGCTTACAACTGCAGGGTTTACTTAACATTGCAAAAACAGGTTGTAAAATTGGGCCAGTCATGTGATGACCCGCTTTACAACTGTCACAACTTGCAGGCTCTGTTATGATTATAAGTTGAGGGCTACCTGTATTGGACACGTCAAATTGGTAGCAAGTATTAGCATTTTGCTAATGAGATCCTTAAAATTATCCTTTTTTGTCCTTCATAGGTATTTATTGTTTTAACTGGTTCTTATTATTGCTTTTTTCATTTTGTATATTATACAATCCATACATCATATAATTAATCACGAAGTACACCACAAAAACTGGCTTCACATAGCACATTAAACTTAGTTTTAACTGCTCAGTCGGATTCAGCTCTTGGTGATTTTATAGGCAAATCATCTGCATACTTCTCTGTCAAGCACAGCTTCTTTCAGTTTTTGAATGTTCATTTTTGAATCACCTTTGATGGTATCAAGCCAGTGAGAACTTTGCTTGTCCCTTCTTCTTGATCCACTAACAGCTCCTAGCATCATTGACTTCTCTAATTAATTTACACATATGACATTGCTAGAGTAAATCGGCCATATTGTTGTGATTTTGGCTTTTAATGATGTGTCTGGATTTATATTAAGGATGGGTTCTTATCGGTTCACTGGTTACCTGCTTTGTGGGTCCGGTTCCCGATCGGCTGTCAAAAGCGCGCTGCGCGCAATTGACTTCAAAATCTTCGTGGTGTTCTGCAAGCACCCTGATCCAACAGCTGCATGGCGGCTATCCGTGGATCGGGAAGCTCGCCCACAAAGCGGGTAACCAGCGCATCGGTAGGAACCCATCCCTGTATAGAGCACATACACACACACCACCACCACCACCACCACCACCACCAGTCTTCTGTTTTATATATATAGATAGATTGGGGGAATGTGAAACCATCTATAAGATTTTGGCCTGTCATAGCTAAGGGAACCAAAGATGGGAGTCCATCCTTTCTTGCTCTTAGCTCCCAAGACCAATACAAAATCCTGTGCTTGATGTAAAATGTTGATTTAAACTAGTCTTCAAAACCAGTTTCTTCTAGAGTAGACCAAATAGAAGGCTCTTTGCTTCTTCTCCCTGATCTACATGGCTAAATTTATACTCTTGCTATTGGCCCTAACCCAAATATTCCCCATTGTGTATAAGCTTTAGCCTGTTTGAGGGAACTGAGAATATAAGATATGAATAAATAAATGTTTCATTCACAGTTGTGGAGACATAGTGCTATGACTCAGTATGAACAGGTGATCAGGGAATATCGTCTTTTATTTTTTTTTGCTCAAGAAGGAGAAGGAAGATGGCTTTATAGGAAAAGGCTTCATGGTAGCCACCAGAAGAATTGCTCTCAGTAGCAAAAGTGGGCTCATCCTTTAATGGGTGGTGGAAATAAGTAAATAAATAAGCAATAAAGACATTTTCTACTGCTGGGCCTAAGAGGATCCTTAAGGACTTTACAAAACTATTTTGACTGCCCCTTTCCCTACTTTTGGTATCCAGAATGTTCATTTCCCCCCACCCCCACATTCTTTATGGACAATGTCATCTATTCCTACAGTATACCGACTGTAACGGTAAACAGTTTACTCTGACATACGAACAGCTTCAAGGGACTTCACGCCATTCAAATGAAGGATTTGTTTTTTGTCTAAGTCCAGCTAGTTCAAGGACAGATAGTTAGGACACTGGATAATATTTCTCCCATTGCTAAATTATGAATGTTCCACAGGTCTCTTCCTAGTACCAAAAAACTGCCACTTTAGAACAGTATGAAATTAAATCCTGGATTATTAGGCCATTTTAATGGCCAGACTTGCATAAATTGATACTCTGCAGCCATCTATTCTGCTCATAATAAAGTGTAAACTTCCACTTTTCCAAGCTTTTAATCACTCATAAAAGATTTGGTGTGTGAGTTATGTTTCCCTTTGCTTTGCAAAAGGAGTCAGGGTGGCTGTGCCTTCATTGCTTCTTGCAGGTAGTTGGTGCCAGCATTCTGATCCATATGCATGAACTGAAGTTACACATAAGAGCTTACTAAACAAACTGGACAGCGTCCCAGTGGGAACACTCAAAAATGTATTAATCAAAGTCAAACAGCAGAGCAAATTGAAGCAGTTCATTAATTATGAAAATTGTCTTGCAAAGTGACATGTTGTTAACTGCTTGTGGAGACTTGACACAATTTCATTTGCAAAGTATTTAAATAATTCTTTGTCCCAATATAAAACCAGCCATTTTGAAATGGATCTTTCTTCATCTATGGAATTCCTTTTTAGAACTAAAACTTTGCTTCTCTTTATCAGATCCCCCTTCCACCAGAACAAATCCATTTTGCATCCTGACCTACTGGCTACTTTTACGGTATTTGGAATGCCACCACAAGCTTACTGAACTTCATAAACTGGAATGTACATATTTCTATTGCCCATGGTCATTGACAAATGCCACTCTTAAATAGAAGGTCATCTAAGATATCTTTTTCCTCCAGCCATCTTCATTTTCCTTCTGTAAAATATTGTGCAACTCCTGTATGGCTATTATAATCTTGGTTGCTGAATGTTGTCTGGATTCCGCCTTGGACATCTTGAGACTGGCTTTCAAAATTCACAATTTGAGATGATTTTATATAATGTCATTTACGATCCTAGATATATTTATTATCTGACACTCAAGAGAATTTCATATATATTTCATAGCATTTATTGTCAAACAAAATGGACCATAGCGAACCTACTTTTTTAATATTCAATAGGGTTTAGCTGTGGTTGATAGATGATATATGGCTACATTACTGTTTGATAATATTTGAGTTAGCAGCTTATAATCTTTCTTATTTGATGAGTGCAATAATATATAGCAATTGTCAGCAGCTGGACTGCCTTGGCTGACCTCAAACAATAAGAGAATCAGTACCCTTGGAAAATCAGAAGGCCATCCATAGCTTCAGGTCAGACTTGGTCTGGAAGTCACAAAAGCATCCCAGAAGAATGAAGTGACCAAGAGCTTCTCACCTGTTGTATCCATCAGATCACCCATGGAAGCCTTTATTTTTATAATGTAACTAGACGATAACCCGGCATCACCCAGATATTTATTTATGTGAATGCTGCATTAGACAGGAAAATCCTATAGTCGTGACTCATGCTATTGTATTGTGTGTGAAGCTCTAGATGTAGTAGCTCTATGTCTCTTATTGTTTAGTCGGGCCTAACACTGTTGTACTGTCTGTGAAGCTCTAGATGTAGTACCTCTATGGGCCTCACGCTGCTCTCTCGCACAGCATCACAACTCAGAGGAAGACCCCTTGTGGAGTTCTGTGAAGCCATCACCATATTTTTAAGGCACAGAGACCCCCCAAGGGGTGTTAGGGCTGTTTTACCCCCATCTGTTTGTTCCCAGAGGGTAAGTCATCTGTGTATCAAGTTTGGTTGAAATTGGTCTTGCCATACCATAGTTATGTTGGAACATACACACATTCAGACTTACACTCACACACATATACACATCCTGTTTTATGTATATATAAAAAGAAGAGAAGAAGAAGATAATAACAAATGCTAAGTCTTAGACTATAATTCATATTTTTCTTCTCACTATTTTTTTCTAAGAGTAAGTTACGTAGTACATGATGGTAATAAAGCTTCAGTCCCATAATATATGTTAAAGTAAATCCTGCCATACTGTCAGTGATTCATTTTGAAGTCACTATGCATAATTATACCCATAATATAATCTACACACTTCTGTAAAGATAAAGCTTCATGTCGAGAATTAGAAGTTGCATTTGACTCATATTTGCTCCTTCAAAAACTAAGTAGTAAAATTAGTGAATTTGGAGATGATTCACATCTTTTTCAACTGTTACAATGAATTTCATTTCTAGAACATAATTGGGAAAGATAAAAGTGAGAAACTAAGATATACCCATGTTTTCACAAAGGTCACATCTATAGTTTACTTTTATTTGTTTTTATCAAAAATTGTAATAACTAATTTAGTGATGATTTTCCAAAATATCTGAGGCAAACTCTGCTGTAAACTTACACAGGTCAATTCAGAAGTAGGGTATATTCCCGTGGTGCCGACTGGCGAAACTGTGCCATGCGTGCCCGAGGTGACACGCAAAACCTCCTCTGCAGGCATGCTTCCACCCGTTTGGTCGCAAAATGGACCCTCCCACGTGCCCCGGCACTATAGGTGCCTTTGTGTCCTCTTCTGAAGATCAGCTGATTGGCGCTACAGCACTGATCAACTGTTTTTCAGTTCTGGGGGTCACGTGCATGCACGGTGGGGGTCGCACACGTGTGTGCAATGGGATCACTTGCATGCATGTGGGTGTGGGCACATACGCGCGCACTTTCAATACCCAAAGCAAAAAGGTTTGCCATCACTGGTCTATTCAGTTCACTAAGGTTTTGCCTATATGCAGAAGGACTGAAAACTAAAAATATTCAAAGAACTCAACTCACTGTATTAATGATTATCAGATGCCATATCAATAGAAATTTACCAGTATTCATGACATCTCTGTACAATAATTAATGGAACATTATTGTACAATGTACAATCTGGTTCTTAAATTAACTAACATTTAACAGAAAACATGTAGCCTGAATACACCATGGGATGGTGTATTGTTTCTTTCAAACCCGTGTTGGAATTATTGGATCAGTATGCACAGTTGATATTCTGTGACTCATCCACTTCCACATACCATCAAAAATATCTGAATAAAAAGTAACTTGGCTATGACCATTAAAATGCTAGATAAATGAAACTAATATACCGAAAGTAAATCTAAATGGAATCAAGGCATTCTTCCATCTTTGTCTCTCTTATGCAACAATATATAAAGACATGAAGTGGCAGTATTTCATGCACACATTCATACTTTGATGTAATTAATATTAGAAGTTTTCTGATTTGAGACACACGCCCCCCCAAAATTGAAGTAAATATAATGTAATTAAGGAATACTATAGTCTGGTTCTTTCTACAAACATAATTTTTACAACTAATTTGAGTTAGAAACGTATCAGTTTAGGACTAGATGAATAGATTGATTACGGGGCATGGTGCTTCTGCGATAAAAAATGCTGATTTTATCATATGGAAAGCTTACAGCCTGGGTTTAAGATTTGAGTACCGTGTGATGGGATGAGCTCCTATTAGTTGCCCCAGCTCCTGCTCACTTAGCAGTTAAAAAGCATGCAAATGCAAGTAGATAAATAAATACTTTGGTGGGAAGGTAACAGCATTCTGTGCACCTCAGCATATAGTCATGACCACGGAAATATATATATTGTTCATTGACAATGATTTAGAAATCATGTGTGATCAAAGGGTTAAATTGAATTGGAACAATGAAAAAAGAGGTGTTAATTTATAGTGTAAGGAATACATTAAGTACATTAAACTATATATTGTGGCTTCAACAGTGGCCAATTAGATGCTTCCAAATGATCCAGAAGATATGTGCTTATTGTGAAAGAGACTAGGGTGATGCCACACTATAAATATTTCCCTGCTAACTTCAGAAGAACATTTCTCAAAAAAGCCAAGCTGACACGTTTTGATGCAAGTAGCAAAAGGAGCGCAGGCTGGTTCAGGTGACTCTGGTTCCCATAGCTTGGTTCTTTACAGTAGGTCTTCCCATTCTTCAGCATCTCTCATCTCAAGTGGCAGCATAATAAGGCTGCATCTGCCAGTATTGTTTCAGAATTCCTTTAAACAACTAGATTAATGGCAAAATATCTACCGGTACTGAAAATATTCAGTTTAAAAAATCCTCCAGTTGGTGCCCTGTGCCCATAGATTTAGCATACAATGTCATTTTCTCAAAACTGAAAGCACTGATGGTTTCTTTCTAAATAATCAAATAGTTTTAAAGTTTGCCCATGGGCTTTCCCCTATTAAATAGGGAATGCTGGGCTGGAAGCAATGTTTAATATAGATGTCTGCTGACATCTAGTGACAGTTTATGTAATAAAATAAATTTTCTCTTCTTGACTATAGACTAGCAGGGCCACCTCATAATCACATGAAAATGCATTGATTTATTATTGGGCGTCAGAAGAGGAAAAGAGGTTGTTGAGGGTTGGCAACTTTATAGTTGGTCAGCTCCCAGGACTATCAGCTGTTCTCATTGTGGGATGGAAAAGCTAGAACTGGAACTGTTGCTAGGACTCAAAGAAAATACACCTGTGTGCAATTGTGAGCAATTTCAACAGCTGTTTAAGATTCAGTCATGGCTGAAACTCACAGCTTAGTTGACTAAGACAGCTTATTATTTATTCAACAAATTGATACCTACTCACTCCCTTAATTACCTAAATTAAGTATACATTTTTACACTACTTCTTCCTTACTAGAAATCTGAGATTATATGAGAATTATAATGAAGAGATAGAGATCATACGTGGGAAACAGCATTTGAAAAGGAATGTCCAGGACAATTTTGTTACTATAACTAGATCATCACTTTGTTTATTAAAGTGTCTCTTATATAACAATATTTAACAAAATAGAAGTCATAAAAGTAAATAAAAAAGAATAAGGAAAAAATAGTAAGCAATGGGAAAAGAAAAGAGAAAACCAAATGGAAATACAAAAAGAAAGTGAAAAAAATATAAAGAATTTCTTGACAGCCGTTATAGATACATTTATATTTTGCCCTCTCTAAAGTTATGTCATAGTTACCTTATTTCTGAATGCTGCCCTTTCTAACCTTTAAAAACATAAATTAAATGTTCAAATTTTTTTTCAGCAAATGTTCCCTAAAAGGTTTTTACTGACTAATAAATATAGCTATTGATCTTTCAATAATTAAACAAATTAATTCTGTCATATCTGCTGCTTCTGACATCTTCACCAACTATTCCTCCATTGTGGGAATTTCAGTCTTTCCCAATGGGTCATGTGTTGTCAAGACATAGATTAAAACAGTCTTTCATGCTTTTTCATTAATTCATTAATTCATTAATCTCATCCCCCACCCCCAAATCTGGTTTTAGTTAAATATTTTTCTTTAACGTTCTTTGTATCATTGGGTGCATTTGAACCCAGAATTGGCATTATTTATTATATTATGTAAATGGCAGATACCCAAAACATGTTTCTTGGTTAGTAATAATCCCTGAAGTTTGTTGCTTTGAGAACCGTTCTTTCCATAAATAAACACCATTGATGTGGCAAAGTGGCTTCACACTACTTAGAGGTAGAAAATCCACATAAATTTCGAATTAATATATTTAAAAAGCAAATAAAAAAACTTATCTCCATATACAAACATCTGGCCCCAACTAATGTTTGCATGACAGAGAGATCTGTGATTCTGTGTGCTTCCCTACTCCCTCCCACCCAAAAAAATGGGCCCTGAATGTTTGAAAATTGAAAATTTCTCAGTGATTTGTTACTTTTTTGATGAAACTTTTGCCTACAAAACCATAGTATTTTATCTTAATGATCTTTATAATTTGTGCACTAAATGGTGCTATACTCTGATCTATAATGTAAGATCTGTACAGTATCCAGTGAATGGATATAGATGAATCATGCAGTTATTTCTGATTTAAAGTCAGGTTTTTTTTACTTTTCACTTAATTTACATTGAGCTACTTAATAACATATCTTTAATTAGAAGCCAGCAGTTGACAAACTTGATACAGGTCACAAAATTTGTCTCAATTGAATTTATTGCAGGCTTGGGCCCCTGCAATATTTATTAGGAGAGATAAATGGGGCACATAGGATCTTGATTTATGACTTAAATGTTATTTCTATAGTCTCAAAAAAAAAAAAAGGCTTGATGACATTTTGGCTTCAAAGTCACAAAGTGGTTTGGTGTAGATAATAATTAAGGAGGTACATTTCCTATGGGGGAATTTCTTTGTTCATCAGAAATACAAATATACCATAGGTCACAAAGAATGGTGTAAAATAATTTCTCATTTTCTAGAAGTTAACCACAGATACAGAAAATTACAGAATAGCAAACATGGGAACAGCAAACATGACAATTATGCAGATGGCTAGAAGAGATGCTTTGCACTGCACAGGATCACCGTTCTTTAAATAACCAGAAGTAGTTTGGAAATAGTTGAACAAGTGGAAAAAAAGAACAGTAGATTGAATGATTCAAAGAGAAATGTTCCAATGGTACTCCAAGCAATATAGAGGATCTCTTCAAAGTTTTACACACACAAAATTATGTTATATTCCTTAGTACGAGCTACTCTAAGTGGCAGACATGCATTAAAAGTCTACATAATTGTGTATTCATAAAGTAATTAATACAGAAATAAATAACAGAGCCTCCATTCTATAAGGCTTGCGTTTCTAAAATTCATTTAAAATTAAACCAATTGGATATGGTCATTAAACTGAATTGTTGGATTTGTCAGTTCTTCTTGGATTTCCAAGTATTTGGAAAATTCCATTTTCGTTCAGATGCAGAATCATCTAAATTGTAGAAGTTGATTCAGAGCAATGCAATTTTATTTTAAGCATTTGAATTGACCTTCCCTTTTTCCTTTAGATAGTTAATTTGACATAGAGTCCAATTTATTTATTTATTTATTTATTTATTAGATTTATACCCCGCCTCTCTTCACCCCAAAGGGGAACTCGAATTCTCTTCTGGATGTGTCTTTAAAATGAATATTTGTTTGGGTCTTTAAAATGAAAATTATAATAATAATGAAAATGAGAAAAACACTTCCCATTTTATTTTTAAGATCTGCAGAAGATTATGGAAAGTGAAATTTAACACACATCTGAAAGCAAGGCTGATCTGTAATGGTTGTGCAGACACACTTCAGACATGCCTCATGAATCTTATATTGTCTGTTTCCTGCCACACCCTGTAAAGGAAGACGGCTTGGATCTTATTACAAACACCACCCAGATCCTACTGTGTTCTTCTAACAGCTTCAAAAGTCAAGCTCAGTTGATGTGAATGACATGGATGCCTTTGATTGAAGGACTGGTGATTACTGAATGAATTTCTGTCACATTCTGCTCATCTGAATTCTCTCTAAGGAATTCTTCACAGACAAACTACTCCAGAAAGCATGGCATATAGACGACTTTCTTTTTGATATTACATGTGTTTTTGTTCTTTTGAAAGGCTTTTAGCCCTGAGGTAAGGATTAAGCAACAACTGAGCAGACTTAAAAGACTTCAGAAAAATAACTTGACAGTCTTGAATTTTTTAAAAAAAGTTTGATTTGTTTTCTATATAGATAAGACTATATCACTGTTTCTTACTACCAACAATAACTGCAGAACAGAATCAGTTTTACAAATTGAGTTAACCTTGACAAAAATTGTGATAATACCTATTGCATTTGTTGGCCTTTTTCTGGCATTACAGAAACTTTCAAATATAGTAGTATAAATTATTGGAGAAAATAGAGCTGAATTCAGCTTAAACTACAACAAACCACAACTAAGGAGTGTTTTGGGGATGATATCAGGGCTGGATATAATTTAACCAATGACAATATCAAATACTGATATTATATATTTGCATTATAAATTGTTTCTGGTTCAAATAAATTCATGAGAAAATAAAAGTATGTGCATCCACTCAAGTCTCTTCCTATTAGCTAAATTTCCATTCTCCATATTTTCCCAACTCTAAAGACAATTAGTCACTAGGAAAAGAGACATGAGTGATATATAATAGAAGTGGGGGGGGGGCGGACTCTGGCAGTGCTTCAGTCCTTCCTAAATCTATTCATTTGACAACCGTTTCACTGATTATACAGAGGGATGGACTGAGTTTGCAATCATACCCTCAGATGATATTAGTCATGCATCTCCTCCTGGTTCTTAATTTTGTGTGTGTAGGAGTCTGTCTGTGGCTAGAGCTCTTGCATATATTTGGAATCCAGAATCCTATGGAGGAGTTGAAGAGGGATAGAACTTCTTTTATGCATATCCAGAATATTATATGGTCTAGCCTTTCATACAGTTGTTTCACATTCCTCACATGGAAGCTAAAAAAGAAAATAGACCTGCTATGATACTTATAATCATAAGTATGACACTTATGTTTTTACACTTTCTCTGCCAGTTGATTGGTCAGCCATTATAATCCTTACAAAAATGTCACATATTAATGTGTCAATCAGGTTTTTTTTAATGGTTTGAAATAACCTTTCCATACATTAAACTATTTTATGTACAAGACAAAATTATAAAGTTGGATACTGCATACGGTGGACAAAAACATTTCCTTCTCAAATAGAACTGATCAAAACCATTGAAGGCCACTGGGACTGCTGCAGCCACTGCCTTCATCTCTCATCTGGGTTATGGCAATACACTGTACATGGGACTCTCCTTGACATGCATTCAGAAGCTTCAGCTGGTTCAAGGCAGCAAGACCAATCTTTGAAGCCCCTAAAATGGCCTGTATGACATCTCTGCTCTTCGAACTGCACTAGCTACCCGGCTGCTTCTGGGTGCAAATAAAGATGTTGAGTATGACTTTTAAAGCCCTTAATGGCATAGGTCCAGACTACTGATGAACTGCGTCATCCCACTAATACAAGTCCAATCCACTCATGCAAGAAGAAAGAGCCCACTGCAGATTCTGTCTGTCAAATAACTTTAACTATTGGGATCCCCACGTCCCTCCCTGCTTCCCCACCTAAGTGTCTGTCAGCGTTCCAAGGAAACTTCCCCATATCCATTCAGCCCTCAGAGTCAAAGTTCATCCAAGTAAGAATTTATTTAGAGAAATAATGTTGGCACATCTGGGAAAACCTGAGTCTGAAAGTTCCAGGTTTTCCCTTCATAGCTGAAAATCCAAAACCCATCCCCTGCACCCTTCAGTCTATCACATGGTCCAATCACCAGTCATCCCAACTGGAGATCGTCCTTCAACCACTCCTATCCCAGGTGCAGGATTGCACGGCCTTGACTCAGAAGAAGAATGTTGTTATGTCTAAACTTTCTGTGTAAAATCCCCCCTCCCAATTTCCCAGGCACAAGAATGTGGCAGCGTGGAAGCTTCTAAGAAAAATGGCTTGTAAAGCTGACATCGTCTTTTATTCTCATATCACTTCACACTTATCATTGTTTCTTTTTCATTGTTTATTCTATGGTTCCATTACTTTATTATTGTTATGTTTACATTTCTTTTCATTTTTCCATTTTTATTGTTGTAAGCCACCTAGCATAGCCCCATGGCTAGATAGGCAGCAAATAAATTTAACAAACAAACAAACAAACGCAGGTCTCCATTTTCTGTTAACCGTATCAACAGAAGAACTCTTTAAGATCCTGTGGAATTATTTCCCCTGCTAAACTTTACTTGATTGAAAATTGGCCTAAATTATATTAGTATAGATCTTCCATTTTTCCACAAACAAAGCTTAATCATGGCAAATTTGACAGTGTCCAAGGCTTATATACACTATAGAAACATAAACAATATTTAATACCAAACTGAGAGTCACCAGTTATAAGTGACTTCTATTCAAATCCAGTACCCCAGATTGCACACAATCTGAGTGTTTCTCAAGTTTGGCATATTTAAGATGAATTGACTCCAACCCACAGAATTCCCCAGCCACCATGGGGAATGGGAATTTCTGGAAATTGAAGTCCATACATCATTAAATTGTCATACTTGAGAAACAATGCCTTAGATTATATACTCTTGTGTCACTTTTCAATCAAATCAAAACAAATCTTTATTATAGTCATATACCAGCATAAGGAAGGTAGCATACAATCACTAGAAAGCATAAAGGATATAGCAAGAATACAAATATAAAAATTTATGAAAGGTTGGAAGAGAACTCAAAAATTCTTGAGAGATAGTGGGTTAGTGCATTATTACCTGATGATACTTTTATCTCTCACTATTAACTTATTTTTAGATGAATAGAAAGAAAGTGAAAGTGAAAAAGGATGGGGTTTTTTCTTACTTAATTGGGTAATGAAATGTCTGCAAGTAAATATCCAAGCTCGGAGAACACCAAGAATTCCACTGTCTTTTTTGCCCCCAGACACCATTACTTCTCACTTTCTGTTCATCCTATCAACTGTAATTAGAAAGCCTTTTGTTAACAAATTGGCAGCCCACACATTTCTTCACATCAAAGATGAATTCTGTCTAATGGCACCATTTTGCAGCAAGATATCTTCAGGTCAGCTTGATGCCTTCATGTCATTCAGTTCAAATTGCGAAATAGGTTATATTCACTTACAGCTCTTCTAGAGAAAGGCATGGTTTTATTTTTATTTTTTTCAAACTAGTTCATCCCCACAGTGAGCAAAAGATGTCATAACTACAGCCTTGCATTGGAGATGAATTCCAAGCTTTCTTCCTCCTTTCTGATGAATGAATGAAAAGCGAACAATTGGTGCTTTTGTTCCAGGAATAGGAATTAATTCCCTACCACAGTTCCCAGATGTTACGCCACCATAGGGATGGTGTTTTGATAAGGATATCTAAAGGCAGGAATTCCATCCCAAATTTTAAATTTTCCATAGTTTCAGCATAACAATGCCTTTACACTCTTTTAATTATGTATTTTAATGGAAAATTGTGCAAGGCTGTGACAAGCAGCCTATTACTGATGAATAGCTGAGTTTGAGTTGATTGAACAGCAGTTCTTTCTGCTCAGATATTTACACAACTCTATGAGTCTAGGGAACTGTCAGTCAGGCATTTCAACTTGCTCATTCTTTTCATGATTTGATATTCTCAAATATAAAGAAAGAGTCCCAATAATCAAAGTAGTTCCATCTTGGAGCAGTTTTAAACTACCGTAGATTCCAAAGGCTGGGAGAAAAACTAGTCTGGAAGTGTCCAAAGAAACATATATTCATATTTATTGGGTTGAGAAAAAGGTTATTTTAGACAATACAGGGCTTAATTTAAAAAACAACACCAACTAGAAACAAAAGCACTGTCAGCAAGCTGGGGTTTTGTCAAAATGATGAAACCTATGATGTGATGCCGACTTTGTTCCTTTCTTGGTTTTGTGGGTGTGATGTCATTGTATGTGATGTCACAATACCAGTAAAACTGGGGCAAGGACAAGTTTATTTTGCAAGACTTTGACACACATTTTTCCCTTTATCCCCTCAGTGGGTAAGACGTTGAGTTTGTCGATCAGAAAGGTCGGCAGTTTGGTGGCATAGGATCATAATACAGTCTTTTAAAATGACAAGTTAAAGGAAGAGATGTATAAAGGATAATATTGACCTAAGCAAATATTTTAACGTATTTAAATTGAAACAGCTGACAGTTTACTACTTGTTTCCTCACTTTGCAAGAGGAAATACTAACAATAATTGATTTTTTTAGTGGGGGAATAAAAGGTAGATTCTTCATAGATTCTATAACAGTGGCAATGTTGTTTTTTAATCCTGTAAGAGATCTAAATTTAGTTGAAGAATAAGCACTTCACATGCAAGGTCATTGCTTCAGTTCCAGGCACAACACTGGCTAATAAGTAAATGATTAGCAGAAGAAGGCTTATTTGTTTGTCTATATAGAGCAGTGGCTAGGTGCTTGTTTTATACATTGTGGTAAGATGTACAATGTTTGTTGAATAAAGCAGATTAGAATTTAACTTGGAAGAGAGTTTACAACATACAATAAAACATGCGAAGTTCTTTAATGCAGTTTACAAGACACAATGGCTTGAATCGCATAATACAGAATCAAAGCAATTGCATTATGGCTCACTGGCGTATGGTCTAATATCTATCTATATGTTCATGGCTTTTTTAGATAGTCTGAGGAAAATGGCCCATAGATAACATTTGCATATTTAGGCAGTGGTCAAACAAGAGTGTGGGTTGTATGAATAGTGAGGGGCCATTATGCTTCTCTTTATCCCAGTCCTTCTTAAGGGTTATAAACAATTTTCAACACTATTTCACTGGCACTCAGGAGTGGTTGAGAAAATTTAGAACTTAAGGAACCAGTTATGCAATGGGAAAAAGAGTATGATATAATATTAGGTTAATTTCTATTGCTTTTGTAGGTACCGGTATTATTGAACTTAGTTCTTATTCATAATTAAAAACAACACAAAATCCTGATAATGATTCCAATATACAGTTGAGTAGACCTGACACAATAGGGAAAAGTAATGAAGAATGAAGCTTTAATTTCTCATGATTACATGAATAGTTTTTTTTAAACAATTGTATCTGATTTAGCATCCTCTTGGTTTGTTGGCCTACAACTCCCAGAATGTCAGGAGGTTTTGTTATAGGGTTTCATTTATAACAATATCACTACACCATTTCTTCATTTTTTTAAAAAAGTGAGTCACTTTTCTATCAAACTGCTTGAGAGAAATGGTTATATGAAAATGATTGAATAAAATGTAGAAAAATCCAGCTAGTTCCACCTATAATAGACAGCTGAATGAAGAACAATCAGGGTTGTGATTCTATATTCAATCGGATATAGGATCTGAGTGGGGACGTGGTGACGCAGAGGTTTATTGAACTTCCAGCCAGAAATGGTCTGTATTATAACAGTTCGAGCTTGGTTCTAGGAGACAGAGTGAGCTCCTGTTGCTTGATCCCTAACTCTGCCCACCTAGCAGTTCGAAAGCATGCGGTACTGTGAGTAGATAAATATGTACCAATTTGTTGGAAAAAATCTAGCTGTGTTAGTGTGTGCAGAAAACAGAAGACACTGCTGGACCTGGCCAGATGTGAGGCATCATGACATGAGGCAAGGCCAGGTGTAACCAGTGGAGGAGGCTGGAAGAGCCAGCAACCTGAGTGCTGTCGGCTAATTGCTGTAAAGCTAATTTGTCTCCCTCATAGTGCACCAAGGATAGTCATGCAATCACCGAACAGAATGAAATAGCAATTTATGAGCCTCGGTGGCGCAGTGGTTAAATGCAGCACTGCAGTCTCTGCTGACTTGTTCAGCAGGTTGTCAGATCGAAT
>JANHGC010002018.1:109845-125319 GCA_027560395.1 Boaedon fuliginosus
TATCTATCTATCTATCATCCATCCATCCATCCATCCATCCATCCATCCATCCATCTCTTATTGGTATCTAATCCGCACGCAAGAACCTTAAAGAAAAGCTCCTTCTCTTATTTTCTCCCAAAAGTCCTTGACGTGGGTCTTCTCTTCCCAGGGTTTTTCGACCTCCACCCCAAACCAGCCCACCAGAATTCAAAAAGTGACCTCCGCTGGGGAAACTGAAGAAACGTCCGAAGGGCCCCACGTGGAAGGTTTGGCCAGTAACCCGTGGACACACTCGGCCCAGAAACCACAGAAGCTGACCGGGGGTTCTAACTCGAGGAGGTCCCAATTTGCAAACCCCTCTTTTGATTTCTTGACCGGTTCTCCTGGCTGCGGCCACCTGGGGCTCCCCTCCAACGCTGAGGGCACCCTGTCCCCGGTCCAAAGCCCCCCAAGTCTGGGAGGGAAGGATGCTCCAGACGCCGCCCTCCGACTGAAGAGCAACGCTGTCAACGGTGCCAAGCCCAAGGAGGCTTCTGTAGACGTGGACGGGCCCAGGGCGGTCTTCGTGGTTTCCGAAGAAGGAGACGACCAACAGCCTTTGGTTTCGGCGGAGCACACGAATCAGTGCGCCGACGTTTTGTCCGAGACAAAGGCCGTCCTGGGTGAAGGAGGATCGTCCACGAGGAAGCAGCAGATGGTGGGCCTCTCGCTTGAAGACAGCTCGGAGGCGGCCACCGGAAGCAGGTTGGGCGTGGGTCTGTGGGGGGAGCCCTCCGGTTCCTACCAAGATGCTTTTCAGGGTGGCGGGGAGGCAACCTATGCTCCTGGCCCAAAACCAGAGCCACTGGCCCGTTTCCGTTCAACGACTGGTCCCAACGTGCTCTTTTGATCGGAAGGTCCTTGTTTTGTGGGACTTGAGAAGACGGAGAAGACTTGAGAGATCTTTTGAGATGGAACAGAGCTGTTCCGCGGACAAGACGTTCAGAGACCGCCTTTGATCTGCTCAGGGGCACGACCCTGCGCTCAACAATGCTTGCCCAACACTTTGTCTAAGTTGGATCATGCAAGGATTATGGAGGTGGCTGCGGAGCACCAATTTTTGGTCCTGATGCACGGAGACCCACCTGACGTTTTCCTTCTGAAATAAGCTTGCTTTTTTTTTAAAATTGTTTGAATTGGGAGGTGTGATCAGATCTAAAGCCCATCAGGGTTTTAGGTAAAGGGTCTGTTCTGGATACAATCCTTAGCAAGAGATCCACCAAACTCTGGTGTCAAGTTCTGATGTTTGATTACAGTTCTATGGACAGAACTGGGATAACTAAAAATACAAGCGACGCGTGCGAGAAGGCGCCTGGGGGGCAACTTTTTAGAGTTACATGTTGTATTCAAAGGCGCTGGCTTTTGTGAATTTCCTCCACACACACACCCCTACGATGACTACAGTGAGAAGATGCGGTTCAGTTGATCGCACTTCCAAAGTCAGGCCTACGAAACACACCCGTCAGACCACACCAACAGGCTCTGCAATTCGCACAACGCATCACACGCCCAATTGGTGTGAACTTGGGACTCGGGGTTTGGGTGGGTTGGCGCGTCACGGGCGCTCCGGGAAAAAACCCCCCGCCGAAGTTGGGAGATGGCCAAATGTTACCGTGTCAAGTTAAGGACGCTCTGGCGAATTCTGAAACCGGGCTCAGCCTTTGGAGAAGGCGGCTTCTTCAGATCGGAAGACCGCTTGGGAGCAGACGATGGTTCTCACACCGCGCCTGCCTGTATAAGTCTCTTTAAAGCAGCCGCATCTTTTTCCGGGATCGCACAAGGACAGAATCTGGGGAAGAGAGGCGGCTGGTTGCAAAGGTTTGCCCTCCTCAACGCACAATGGTTTGAATCGGCGCGATGAAGCCAACACCCTGGACTTCAGTTCCAATCCCTCATTCAAGAGATGGTTTAAGAATGAGTCAGTCCATTGCACCTTCGTAAATTGCACTTGGGATTACAGTATTATTAAGAGGGTGGGGTGCACGCTCCAGATTTGTGTTGGTTGAGGGTTTTGAATTGAACCGGTAGGTGATGGATAAGAGGCTAAGCAAAAACTGGTTACGATTTTTACAGCAATATGCACGATGTATTTGCGAAGTCCATGACTATTAGCAACTCCAGGTAGTCCTCGACTTACAATATAGTTCATTTAGTGACCAGTTACCAAGGCACTGAAAAAGGCGACTCACACATACGACCGTTGCAGCATCCTTAGGGTCCCGCGATTAAAATGCAGACTCTTGGCAAACGGACTCGCACTTACGACGATGGTGCAACCCGCTTTTGCAACCTCCTGATAAACAAAGGCCACGGGGAGACCAGATTTATCTAACCACCCTGTTGCTAATTTAACAGCAGCCGTCCACTACATAAAGGTGGCGAAGTAAAACGGGGCACTTTTAACAAATTTCTCACTTAGCGACGTAAACGGTGGTTGTGAGTGGAGGACTACCTGTAATGCTTCTCCGTGGGCCGCTCAAACAGGGCAGCGCTGGGCCTGAATTGCACAACTTCATACCTGAATTGAAACAAAAGTTTTGGTGTTTGTTTTTTTTAACTCGGCTGCGTCTAATGGCCTGATTGGTATTTTAATGACTTTGTCCTGGAATGTGATTTTAGCTTTTCGGGCTCCTTGCGAGGCTGGAATAGAAGGGAATGTTCTCCAAGTCCTGCGTTTGGGTTCAGGCAGCTGTTGGAGAAAGTCCCTGAAATATCTGCTGGAAAACAGGTGCCGAGGGAAGGAATGGGAAAAATCCAGCTCTGTCCAATAAGAGCATTTTTGGCTAGCCGTTTTTTTTTCCGGGCGCCGTCTGGGAGCTTTAAAACCGGCTCTGAAAATGCTCAACTCAAAAAGATTGATTCGTCGTTTTCACCTGCTGTTTTAAATTTCATCTGCTCTAGCTTAGAATAGCGGGCAGGCTTGTGATTTGTGTGTGTGTGTGTGTGTGTTTTGTATGTGCACATTTGCACTTTGAAATGAAGTATGTTCTCATCTATAGCAGCAGCAGCAGATTGGATCGTAGTACGGGGAAATATACAAGCAGAATTTATAGGGCCTTTGAACCGAAATCTGTTTTTTTTCCTATCCGACTTTAAGCGCTCAACTTGGCTAGGAATTCTGGTTCGGCTCAAGCAGAAGGAATTCTCCTTCCTCCTATCCTGCTGCTTCCTGTTGTTGTTGCAAAAAAATAATAATAATTCAATTAATTAGAAGCTTTGAGTTTTCTCGTCTCTCCAAAAAGCAGTGGGCTTTTTGGGGGGTTTGTTATGTTTTTTTTTAAATTACATTTTCACACATCATAGCTCCGTAATCTGCGCAGGAGTTATGTCTACATGTAAAAAAACTTAATAAACACAAAATTCCTAAAATGCTTTTTATACGTTGCCGGTTTGGGTAGGAAACAAGCTGGTGTGGGGTCCATATTTGTAAAAACTGCCTCAATCTGGTTGCGCGTAGTTCCAAATTGATGCATCAGAATTCGAAGCCACACACGGGGCAAAAAATGGTGTCCCTTGGGTGCCATCTCTCCCACAGGTTACCCACACGTAGTTCTCGACGTAGGACCAACGGATAAGATCAGGAATTCAGGGGCTAAGTAAGGCAGTTGTTAAAAGAGAACCGGGGCTGATTTTATGACTTTTTAATTTTTTGCACCCCGGTGGTTAAACTGTGGTTAAATGAATTATGCCATGGTTAAAATGAATCTGACTTCATTGGCCGCTTTATCCGAAGCTGGCTAGGAAAGTTGTTGCAAATGGTGAGATCAAATGACTCCGGGATCCTGCAACCCGTCATAAATACATGCTGGTGGCCAAGCACCCAAATTTTTATCAGAGATGTTGTGAAGGACTAGAGGTTGACACCAAAGCAGTATTCCAGTATTTGAGGGGCTGCCACAAAGAAGAGGGGGGGTCAACTTATTTTCCTAAGCACCAGGAGGCAGGACAAGGAACAACAGATGAAAACTAAGCAAGGAGAGAAGCAACCTGGAACTAAGGAGAAATTTCTTAACAGTGAGGACAATTAATTAATGGAACGCCTTTTCTCCAGAAGTTGTAAATGCTCCAACATTGGAAGTTTTGAAGAAGAGATTGGACAACCATTTGTCTGAAATGGTACAGGGTCTCCACGAGCAGGGGGTTGGGCTAGAAGACCTCCAAGGTCCCTTTCAGCTCTGTTCCGATTGTCATAAATGGTCGTAAGTCACTTTTTTTCCAGTCCTGTTATAACTATAACTAGCCGCCTCGAGTTCCCCTTGACTGGGGAAGAGAGGCAGGGTATAAATCTAATAAAATAAAATGCCAGCCAGAGCTGAAATCCGAAGACAAGCAAAGCCAAGAAAGTCCAACATTGTGCATTTTAATAATTTCCCAAAGATAAACCTTGAACCCCCAAGCCCAAACAGTTATTGGAATTCTCTTCTGTCCCCCCAGCCACCGTCTCGCGTACAAAGGAAAACAAAAGCTGACAGCATTTCTTCTGAGAGCAGAGAATTTAAAGTCCCAGCCGCCCATCCTAAGCGGGGAGTGAACCCCCTAAACCCCCCTGGAAGACACTTTGCATGTTTGGAATGAAGGAGGAAAGGGGTAAACTTAGCTGGGGGTAGGGGGGTGGGAGGCAAACCGCTGTTTTTAATCCTTCTATTTACATTTTGGCCGGCTACGGAGAGCCATGGCAGTGGAGGGGCCACGTCAACGGAGAGAACCAAATTCTCTTCTCCCGTTTCGATTTGGAAGAGGAGAAGTCACCTGACAACCTCACCTGGATCTAGCCAGGAGCTAACCTGGGAGAAACTGACATGGCTCAGTGTGGTTTTTCAGCCCCCTTTCATTCCCTGAGACGGGAAAACGCACCCATCGCACCCTGCAAATTGTGATGGCAGCGAGGCCCCGTTTTTGTAATTCTCCTGCAGCCAGCAGGGACGTCTCAGAGACAGACAGCGTGTCCAGCAGCCCGCTTAACACGGCTGGCGAATACAAGGAGCCGCGGCTGCTGAAGACTTTACGCTGCTTTTTACAGAAAACAGGCTCAGGGTTAGACAGAAAGGTCCCCAAACCTGGCAAATTTTTAAGACTCATGGACTTCAACGCCCAGAAGTCGAAGTCCACAAGTCTTCAAAGTTTCCAATTTTGGAGAGCCTTGCTGTACAGAATAATCTCGGAAGCTCTGCATTTTTTAAAAAGGGGAGCGAAAAAAAGTCTGCAGATTGAAAATGAACCAATCCTTACTGACCATCTTTAACATAAAGGGCGTTAAATCCTGGAGTGGCTTTCTCTTCTCCCCAATTTAGCTGTTCACAACCCAGCGCTGAAAGGTTACAGGTTCCAGTGCATAAAAATATAACGTGGGTTGGGTTCCACGCTCAATAATTGTGCCCAGCACATTATTCTGTTAAATCCCCTTGAATCTGAGAGCAGAGGGGGGAAAAAAAGCATGTAATTTGAGTGGATTCGAATGAGGCCACTGTTACTATTAGGTTGTGTTTTCTCCTGCAACTTTAAGATGGGTGGACTTCAGCTCCCAGAATCCCCCAGGAGTGGAAGTCCACTCATCTTAAAAGTTGCCAAAAAACACAGCTATAAAGGAAGACAAGATCCTGGCTCCAGAACCAGCATATAAACGCAAATGTTTTAAACAACAGGAAAAAATGGGGTTTGGTATAGCCTCCCCGATCGGATGGCTTCGGTTAAGTTTTGGAGATTGCAACTTACAAACCGATTAGATGCGTGGTTAAACTGTCTCAGGATTCCAACACCTCTGAAGGACTCCAGGTTGAAAAAAAAATCCATTTTAGGTACAGTTATGGCTGAATTTAAGCAACATTGGGAGCTGCAAGAAGAGGGGGGAAAGATTGGCTATCTTTAGTCAATTCTTCCTAAGGGCTACGCTGGTCTCTCTCTCTCTCTCTCATCTTAAAATGTGCCCAACCATGGAAGCAGCTAGAACTGTGCTGCCAGCACTAAAATTATTTCAAAAATAATTCTGGCTATGCAAGTTATCTGTTATTCGTAGTTGCTCTTTTGTTGATGGATAGCTTTGAAAATTAAGTTAGGAGAGAGGTCACTCTGACATGATTTTAAAAAACGGATATGGGTGTTATGCAGAGAGACACACTTTCCTGTCTACCTTCCTCCAAAATTAACGGTGCTGCTCCATTTTAGGGACAACAAAGCCCAATTCAGGAAATAGCCCTTGAAAAATCAGGATGAAAGCTGGCAATATTAATGTCCTAGGTTCAGCAACGGGATTGGAAAGTCTTCAGTTATCAGTTGGATTATGCCAAATTCCCTTTCCATCGTGAAGACTTCTTCATCATCAGGGGATTTAAATAATAATAATAATAAAAAAAGGATTTCTAGTGGAATTTGACCAGATAAGTGGGGGGGAAATGCATAGTTGTTTTGAAGCATAACTCCCAACTGCTAAGAACAGGAATTCCTGGGTTGGTGGGGGAGGACTTTCTCGCCCAAAGACGGCAGAGGTGAAATTCGGTTTAAGAGAGCACCAGTCTGAATCCTAGAACTGAGCAAGAGGGAAAGAAGCGTCAGGATCCCAAGGAAGAGAAAAAAAGGCTGACTAAAAAGAAAAAAGAAGAGAGATCTATCGAAGGAGGCTAGGTCAGGTGCACCAGCTGGACAGCAGCATTTAAGAGATGCATTTGGAGTGTGTCAAGAAAGAACAGGACACCTTAAGGTTGGGTTTCTCAACCATGGGCATTTGGGAGGTGGGCTTCCAAACTCCCAGAGTTCCTCAGCTGGCTGGGGAAGTCTGGGAGTTTGAAGTCCTCATGTCAACGTGGCCAAGGCTGAGAAATACGGCCTTCAGCGGTCAGTGTTGGACAGACCTTGGTCAATCCAGCTGCGATCTTTGACCCAGGAGCCAAGAAGTCTAGGCCATCAATTCCGGCAAGATGTTGCGTTGGTCCAAGAAATTGACAAGGCGCACGGCCATGCCCAACCAGGAACCAAGGACGGGCGTCTCTCTTTTGCCTTCTCGGCAAGACCTGGCTTCGCTCCACAATCCACCTTCACCGAGAACGGCTCCATATTTCTACCATTCAGCCTCGTCCGGCAAGTCCTTAAATTCCCAGGTAGCTCAAATTTCAGGAGGAAAACAAGGGCCAGTGGCACCCTTCAAAACAAAGCCACTTTTTTTAAAGGAAAAAAAATAAACAAAGCCGAGGAGAATACAGGGTGGCAGAAAAATAATAATGGTAAGGGGGGGGGGGGGAAGCACGCTAGCACATCAGAGTACCTGATGTCAAAAGTTGCCAATCCCCCTTTTTTGTTTTGCGGGAACAACCAGGCAAAAACTGTAGAGTTGGCGTTCCTGGTTTAATTTTCCCATCCTCTAACAAGCACAGAGACCGGTCAAATGCCCCGGGAATCCTTCTCAGTTTTTGAACCGTGTTTGTTCACAGATGTGATTGAACTTCCTGAAATTAAAAAACCCAAGAAGAGAAAGTTAGGGTGTATATATATATATCTATATATATAAAAGAGAGCTGGGGGTTTGTATGTGCTCTATACAAAAATTCAGTTCTGCAGCAATCTGCCCAAAATTTCGCACAAACCTTTGTTAGGCTTGTGAAATCAGCACTGGGGGGGGGTCCCAAAATTTTTTGCCCCCTATTTCGGCTAAAAAAAGAGGGCAAAGGGGACCCCACACTTTTAAATACTAAGCTCAGCTCTACTGAGGCCTAAAGCTCTCCAGCCAATAGGAGCAACATATGCAAATTGGCATTATGAGGAGGAGGGGGATAAAGAGAACCGGAGCAAGGCCGGGTCATCAGCTAGTATTGTAATATTGTATCATGAAGTGAAAACATAATTCATATAACCAAATCTTACAAACGTTGCAGCATGCCATCTTATTTCCCATAAAATACAGATGGGCAATCCAGAGGCAGAATGTTCTCCCTCCCAAGATTTTGCAGAGAATTGTGCAACCTCCTTCATTTGCCATTTACAGCATGGAAGCAAAGAGAATGATGAAATGTACTGTATATCAATTTCTTGGCACCAAACCTCTATTTATTTAACAGAGTTAAGATTTCATAAAGAAAATTGGAAAATGAAACATGTTAAGATATATGGTATTTTGAGTTCAGTTCCAAAAAGGTGCTTAAGAACATATAAATATAACACTTGTCTGCAACTTTTTAAAGCAGTCTTGCTTTTCCCTTTAACTGCTGTGTGATCCTGGGAACCAATGCTGATCTTCTTCTGTGAATCCATGCTACCATCATACTCCTGTGTACTCTGGGGCAGGTTTTTATAAATCACATTCTAAGCACTGCAAAGGCTCAAGTGGTTTACTTAATTTACTTAGATTTAAATAATTTTGGAATTCAGCTATCTACCTTTTAAAATTACGTTTTCATTTTGATTAATACATGATTTGATGTCACAATGGTTCAATGAGTTTGTGGGTATGTTATTATGCATACCATAAACATCTGTGAAGACAGCAAACAGACAGATGTTTCTAAATAATTTAAGTTGAAAAATATTGGGCAACAAAAGTTTCTATAAATTATAGCTTCTGCATCTTTTATTTCTTGGAAGGAGTCATTCATACAATTAATAATATGTTTATAATATATATAGTATGGAATTTAACAAGCCATATAAAACTGAACAATTCCTTAGTGCCAAAAAAAGCTATAACAGTTTTTCACAAACATCAGAATAGCAGGACTGAGTATTATACCTACTCATTGTAAATAATGTCCCAGAAATAGGGGCATTCATCATCAAATTGTGAATCCCGTTTTCTTCATTGCATGAGAAACATGTCCTCCTCTCTTTTATTAGGAAATAAGTATTAGAAAGGAAGAACCTAGATTTAGTGAAGCTCAGTACACAATACCAAAAGTTGTGTGTCAAAATCATATCCATTCCCACACAAAAGAAGCCTTGGAGTCTGTATAATTCCCTTCAGGATAATTAAGCCAATGATTTCAAAGGATCAAACTACAGACTGTAGTTAGACTGTTAATAGAAACTTGGTTGTTGTCTACTGTAGATTAGAGTGAATTCATGTGACTAGCTTGGGGGCTGAACAATGGCTACATTATGGGAGTATAACTTTTTGGGCAGAAGCTTTACATGTTAAAAACAAGGGTTAATTCTGCAGATATAATTCAGATCTGAGGTGCAAAAAATTTATTTATTTATTTATTTATTTGATTTATTTGATTTATACCTGGCCTTATTTCCCCGGTCAAAGGGAACTCGAGATCTTGACAACCTTTAGGTGGACCCAGCATGTTAGTTTCTATGGCTCTTTGCTGCCACCTTATGGACTCCTGAATCCTTGTAGTCCAAGTATGGAGGAAAGATAATGTCCTTGAGTAAAATATACCTAGCATTCATATAGATACCTTGATTGATGGCATGTACTGGTCCAGAAGGAGACCGCGCAAGTGATTAAGGGTGTACCTCGGTGCACCCATATAACACCTGTCCTCCGTGAGCTACACTGGCTCCCAGTGGTCTTCCAGGTGCAATTCAAGGTGCTAGTGACAACTTTTAAAGCTCTTTATGGCTTAGGAGAGGAATACCTTCGAGACCGCCTTCTGCCACCTCATGCCTCCCAGTGCCCAGTTAGATCCCACAGAGTTGGACTGTTACGGGTCCTATCAGCTAAACAATGTCGGCTGGTGGGTCCCCGAGCTAAGGCCTTCTCTGTGGTGGCGCCGGCCCTCTGGAACCAACTACCCGTGGAGATTAGAACCATCCCTAATCTGTTGGCCTTCCGCAGAGCCACCAAGACCTGGCTCTGTTGGCGGGCTTGGAACTGATGCCCCCCCCCCGGAAGAGTGTATTGGCTGGTGTGTGATTATGTTTTGGAATTTAATATATTGTACTACTTCACTGTACAGTATTTTAAATTGCTGTAAGCTGCCTCGAGTTCCCCTTAACCGGGGAAGAGAGGAGGGGTATAAATTTAATAAATAAATAAATAATAAATAATAAACCCTTTTTCCCGTGCTTGTGCAGAAGTGAGAAAAAAACAGGCCGCAATAAGGAATAGCCACAAGATGCTACATCAGTGCAAGTTCTAGCCACATCTTATGAATTATCTTCAAAACATGTATCGCTCTAACTTTCTGTGCTCAAGCACATAAAATTATTTCTTTCACTTACTACTAATGTAAACAGTTTCAGATAAAATTAAGAAGTGGATATACCTGTACATAAGTGTCAGAATCATTTTTGTAGTAAATTGAATAAAACTGAATGACGCCATTAGGTTTTTGAGGAGGATTCCAGAATACTCTTACTGATGATGAAGTGAGATTTTTATACCACAAGTTTTTAGGTGGATCCCCTGGAGCTGAAAAATGTAAACATTTACCAACTGTACAAAAAAAGGCTATTTTGTTTCTGCTCTACAAATGTAGAGCAGGTAGGGATTTTATGGCTAAAATCTGCTTTCTGCTGATCCTTAATGGAACTTAGCCTTAGCTTTTGGAAATACAAAGGGCTGCTATTATACTAATATATGTCCTGACACTCTTTGCTTTTTCTTCTGTTTTGTGATATGGAAAAGATCACAATAATGTATCATTAATGAACAGACCAAGCCAGCATTATTGGGATGGGAGTGTACAATTCATGTTGACAGTTAATTTTGGTAAAAATGAAAAGAGTTCATTTTTTCAATAAGTTCAATAATTTATCATTCATTTACAAAGATATATAGTAATATGCAATAAATAATTGCATAGGTCTTTGTTTGCATTACACTGGACAAAGCACAAGTCCAAATTGACATGAGCTGCTTACAAGGCATTCAGACTGTCTTTGAACTGATGTAGCCAAATACCAGAATGAAGAGCATTGTCCCAAAGCTTCAGAGGACAAATGAATGAAACCGCCATGAGTCTTGTGAGCTCTCTAGAAAAGGAAAATGTGGAAGTGGGAAGGAAATCATAGCTGTCATTTTGGAGTTTTGGCATTTTATTACACTACCTTTGGGTCAGCAATGCTTAACTTTTCTGTAGTTTCAAAAGCAGTCTCACTACCATCAATAATGTTGTGTCACTCCTGTGTATCCACATTCATTTTAAGCTTCTTAAGTAGCAGCTTTTCAAAAGCAACCCCAAATATGCGTGAAATAAAAGCAGCATATGATGAATACACATACCCTGTCAATTTTGAAAATTTAAAGAATACAAAATATTTTTCATTCAGTATGCAGAGATCTATCTACCTTTTATGAAAGGCCGAGTTTCAAAATTCATATGAAAAAAGTAATATATTAAAATAATTATCCTTGGACCTGAGTGGTACAAAGGCCATTCTTTTGAAGGAACATGCTTTATAGAAAATTACAGCCACAAGAGTCTGTGTGGCTTCTAATCCCTTTTCTTGTAGCCTCTAGAGCTTCCTCTAATCGTGTGAATAATAAATGGCAACACGTAGTTTCCTATTATTTTGAATTAGGAAGCACAAAAACTGTATTGTTTAGTATAAAGTAGATATTATTAAGAAAATAAATGGCCAATTCGCCAATTGTTCACCAAACATAGGAATATATGTATTAATTAGGCCAGAATTATCTAGTTTATCACTGGAGATCCAAATGTAGCAGAATTTATGTCCATGAGTAGAATCAGGACTAATAAGAATATTTAAGAGAGCAGCTCAACATCCAAAAAAGAATAAGGAACATATCTTGCAGCCGGTGAGCTTCATCTCCTTACTCTGGAGAACAAGCCAAGGGATAGTAACACTATTCTTTCTATTAAAAAACAGTCAGGAGGAAAATTCCTTAGAGCAGAAATAAAGAAGGGCCAAAACAGAGGGTTCTTCACTTGTTACTAATGCTCATAGTAGTCCAAGGATAAAGGACACAAAAAGTTTGTGCTGACAACATCCCCAACTACAAAAGCTTTTGACTTCCACAATCATAATAAAGCTTAATCTCTGATTACCAATAAGATTACCATCCTATTTTATACATAATATATTTATACATACATACATATATAATATTATAATATAATAAATACTTATCCTACTTTTAAATCACTACTAACATTCTCAATAGTATATTATATTATTTATTCTATTAATCATACCCATTTACCTCCTTCAGAGGTTCTGAAACTTGTTGTATCACTTTTTATATTTCCATCACCAAATCTGGTACTTGTTGTTACATAAACACTATATTTCTTATTATATTCTAAATCTGTTAATTCTAGTGATAGTTCAGATGTATTGATATTGATATTTCTTGACATAATATCCCTAAGTAAACATATAAAAGAGAATTAAACAGCTGATTAGCAAAACAAGAACTAAATAGTTCTATGTGTTACTACATGTGCTAAACTACAGAGTTTCAATTTAACACCATTGTGTTTCTTGTTAGTTCTTGACTCTACCTGCAGTAACAATTGGTAGTCTTTCCAGTACTAAAGGCATTCAAACATATTTGTATCATACTCGGTAAAAAAAATGTTTTTTGCTCTTGTGAGAAATAGCTTTTTTGTAGCAACATCTATTCCAGGAACATCCGTACCACAATGAGGCAACACAGTAGGACTTGGAAAGTTAGGAGTAGTGATCATGCATGGAATTAGCATAATATTTAATTTGATTTCTAAGATTGAAACTCTTCTTAGAAAGCAACATAAAGGACTGGTAAAGATTCTTATGTTACATTACTAGTTCAGCATCTAACAATGCATAACTGTTTAGTATATATAACAACATGGTATATGAATCGAAGACCAGAATATGGACATGAACTAATTGCAGATACCAAATGCTACAATTGGTTCAGTTACTTTCCACCCTCACATTGTTAAGTAGATGTGAATTGGCCATTTCCTACTAGTGTAACACAGGATCCACTCCATTCAATGACAGACAATAATAGTACGTGGGAGTCTGCTAGAGAACCACTAAAAATTCTATTTGGTGTAGCAACATCATTTGAAATGATGATTTCAAAATGTTTGAAAAATCTAGCAAGCATTAATTTCTAAAAACATTAGTTGTCTATATTTAAGTTCAGTTAAGAATAAATAGTTTCTAATTATTCACTAATATTAATATATGTGGAATAAAACATGAATTACAAAGTTTAAGTGAAAACATTTCTTCAATATTTAGGAAAATCTTACCAAATATAAACTGTATAATAAAGGATAATTCCATTTGGCTCAAGTGGTGGTTGCCATGACAATACCACAATGGCATCAGATAACTGTTTTACTGTGAGCAATCCTGGAGGGGAACTAGGAGCTGCAAAGTAAATATAGAATATATTGTTGATTAATTATTGTTACAGCAAATTTGAGTGTTTACAATATCACAAGTTACAAATTATTATATTGAAAGCTGTTTGTTTTAAAATGGCACTTTAAGAAAGAATAATTTTACATGGTGGTGCAAACCATCTGTTTCTTTGATTCTGAGAAGAAATAACATTTTATGAGGAAATAGAGTAACAGGAATATCATAGTAATTTACCTTCAGTCCAAGGTTATTGTAATTTGTTTCCTGGTAATAAATTACAAATTTAATCGATACAAGTAAATATAAAATAAATAAATAAATCCCCCTGAGAAGGGTGAAAACCAATTAGCATCGAAATGGAAGATGATAAAAACTGCACTATTTTATTTTATATACTCCAGTCTTAATATATATATTTGTGTGTGTGGTATGTGTGTGTGTGTGTGTGTGTGTGTGTGTGTGTGTGTGTGTGTGTGTACAGCTTGAAGAATCCATCTCAAGATGAAGGCTTCTCCATTGAAGATTATAGACTGTAAACTACCATGCTGATCTAAGGAAGATTAGTAGATATTTCTCAATTTTTCATTTTAGGGCTGAAAGTGAACAATTGGCCCAAAATTACTCAACTGTCTTCCATGCCTAAGGAAGGACGAGTATCCCATCAAGCAATCCAAATCAAGCACAGCAAGACAGTGTACAGCTTACATTAACATTATTATGCAGTAAAAAAATACAGTAATACATATTCAATATTCAGTAAAGGAAAAATAGTCTACATTCATTAAGCCCCAGATTAACTCCCAAGCACATTAACCTGTTATATAATAGACTGTGTAGGTATTAATTGAAATAAGATTTAATAGTTGACCCTGACCCAATCCTGTGGGTTTCTGATAAATAATTACAATCTACAAACATCTACACAAGGAGTTTCCATTATAAAACACACATTAATAAGATAGTTTGAAAGGTAAAGAGATAATATGGATATATAACATACAGCACGCACCTCTTTCAGAAAGATCTGGATTGAAGGATATTAAAATAATACAATTAGTAAAATGTTTATCTTATCATCTGAATAAATTCACTTGTCTATTATTATTAAATAGACAATTGCATTTTCTTATAATAAAATATAATATTTTTATTTAGAACTTAGTTATTTTATGTTTTTTAAAATAATATAATTGTAAAATTAATTATAACTTAAGTAATTGTAATTTAATGGATTCTTTGAATAAAAGAGCAATATAAAAGTCTTCAGAAAAACTGAATTCAAACCTACATAGTAATGCTATACCATAAAGATTATGTCTAAATATAGATTTCAGTCAAATATTAACCATTTTCCATTTTCCAAATATTAACCATTGATTCAAATAAGTCAGTCAGAGGAAGTATATTTACATTCTCTGAGGAAGTATATTTTTTTCTCAATGGGGTGCCACAGTGGGGTACCTCACAGCTCTGTGTCAAGCTCAGTACTCTTCAATAGCTTCACAAATGATTTAGACAAGGGGATAGAAGAAGAACTCATCAAATTTGCAGATGATTTAGAAGATTCTTGACAGACTTGAAGACTGGGCCCTATCTAGCAAAATGAAATTCATTGGTGAGAAAAGTAGTGTTCCATATTTAGGCAACAAAAACCAAATGCAAAGGTATAGAGTAGGTGGTACATTGCTCAATAGTCCTAACTGTGAGAAGGATCTTGGAGTCCTAGTGGACAATCACCTAAATATAAACCAGCATTGTGCTGCAGCTGCCAAAAAAGCCAACATAGTCCTAGGCTGCATTAACAGAGGGATAGAATCAAAATCATGTGAAGTGTTACTATTACTTCATAAATGCCTTGGTAAGATTCCTGTTGGAATATTGCATCCAGTTTTAGTTTTAGTCATGTAGGGCTTTAAAGGATGTCACTAACACCTTGAATTGCACCTGGAAAGTTATTGGGAGCCAATGCAGCTCACGGAGGAGTGGTGTTATATGGGTGCACCGAGGTACACCCTAAATCACTCGTGCGGCTGCATTCTGGACCAATTGAAGCTTCTAAGTGCTTTTCAAGGGTAGCCCCATGTAAAGCGCATTGCAGTAATCTAGCCTAGAAGTAATAAGGGCATGAGTGACTGTTAGGAGAGCCTCCTGGTCCAGGAAGGGGCACAACTGGTGCACCAGGCGAACCTGTGC
>JANHGC010002018.1:303209-314175 GCA_027560395.1 Boaedon fuliginosus
CATTTTTATGCCGCCCAATTCCCGAAGGACTCTGGGCGGCTTACAACATGGATAGCAAGAGCACTCAGATGTTATATGCTGCTTATCAGAGCTTTGCAACACTCCCCAAGCAGTTACAGAGTCAGCATCTTGCCCCCAACTATCTCGGTCCTCATTTCACCGACCTTAGAAAGGATGGAAGGCTAAGTCAACCCTGAGCCTGGGGAGATTCGATCTGACAACCTGCTGAAGAAGTCAGCAGAGTCCACAGTGCTGCATTTAACCCCGCTGCCACCAAGGCTCTTTCAAAATAACCCTACTTTAAACAAGCTGACTCATTTGATGCACTCCCCCATATTGCCAGTAAATGCCACTGTGCAGTCATAAGGCATGCATAAATTTGTTTCAGAAATTCAGTTCGTATTCGGTCTCTAGAATGAATCTTTTTTAAAAAAAATGAAGCTGGATCCAACCATCAAATGGAATTGGTCGTCTCCATTTCAAACCTGATGATTCCGGGCTTCCGTTCTCCCAGAAAAAAAATCAAGCCAAATTCCCAAATTAAATTGTCTTGCTTCATTGATCTGGTTAGGAAACCAGAATCAATTTGCTTTGGCGATCTGACTGGGATTGATGACGAGTAGGGTTGAATCTGACTCGATCCTCACATCCTAAAATAGCGCGTGCTGCCATCTTGTAGTGGTAAAGTAGGGTCAGCAATGCCTGATGATAAATTTTAAAGACTGTTTTCACAAAGGAAGAAAAGTTTGTTTTTTTTTAGAATAAGTTTTTTTCAAAGTTTTTCTGTTTACAAATTATCTCTTCGCGCGCACGAGTTTGCCTCAGGACATCCCTCACAAATCTGGTTTCACATAATCACTCTCCACAACGTTATTACAATTATTTCAATTCTTCAAAGGAGGAAAGAAAAAAAAAGAGAAAAAAGAAATCTAGTTTAACCAATTATCTCCCCCCATTTGCCATCAAAATAATACTGCCCTTTAATACCCTTTAATCGAAGTTCTCAAAAAATCATCAAAATATTATTATGTCCCCTCCCCTCGTGTATGATTGAGTGAGTGAATGTGTTTTGGCTTTTATTGTATAGGTTGATGTTTTTATTGTATTGTTTTGCCGCCTCAAGTTCGCCAAATGGGTGAAGAGAGGCGGGATATAAATCGAATAAATAATAATAATAATGTCTTGTTTTGTTTTAAATTTAAAATTTAAAAGAACTCTAAAAAGTACCATACAGAGCTATGGAAAGAGACCCTCTTAAATATTTACTCCATAATTTTACTATTATAGTGCAATTTTCCTTCATAAACATTTTTTTTTCAGGATCAAAGTTTAGACTCTTACCAGCCCTACTTAGCTTAGGCCTAGAAAAAATACTGGTAGAACTTAATGGGAATTAAACTTTCAGATAGCAAAGCCAAACTTTCCTATCTTCCATACAGATGAATTGCTCTCTCTTCCTGGACAGACCACAACTACTTCTATGAAATTGTATATACCTCACAAAGAAGGGACTTTTCCTTAGCCCATATAGATGTTCTATGTGTGTTTCAGACATCTCAAGATGAATTAATATGATAAAGATGAACTAATTTTACTTTATTGTAATAGAATCTGGCAAGTCTGAAAATACAAACTTCCTGTTTTCTGCTTCCACTTTTAACTGCTTGATCCGTTAGGGCAGGTCCTTCCTATGTTTTTCTCTGACCATTACTTCCCTTCATTCTCCAAAGTCATTCACGTATTCCATTGATTCTACCCTACTAGAGTGATAGTTAGCTAATATGCTAACCTTCCATATCAGTTTGTTTTGCACATTTTTTTAAAGTGCCCACTGTACTTACAATGGTAATCAGAGCTACCATGTTTCCCTGAAAATAGGACATGTCCTGAAAATAAGCCCAATCGGGCTTTTGAGCGCATGTGTTAAACTAAGCCCTCCCCCTAAAATAAGGCCTTTGAAGCACATGCACAGCCGATCCCCTTGCTTGCGCAAACACGAGCTAAGTTCAGGGGCTGAAAGGGGGTAACATGACCCATGCGCCCCCACATGCACCATGTGGAATGGCCTCGCAGAGGCCACTTCTGCAAATCGTAGCCACTGCGCCGCCCCACCTGCCATTCCCCATCACCGGCCGAGATTGGCAGGCCAGATTCAGTGAGCTGAATCGCTGCCACCACCCGGGAGGAAAAGAACGTGAGGAATGGGCTCTTGCAGCGCCTCCTCTCTCTTCTTCCCAAGAGGCAACGGTGCATCTGGATCACTGAATCTGGCCTGCTGATCTCAGCTGGTGACCTGCCTCTGTCAGCTTTCCGCTCTTCTTCCTGCTCCCCTCCCTGCTAATGGGGAACAGAACCCATGTTGGCCCTGGTAACTGCACAGGGGAAACTCCGGAGGGATTCAAATGGGACAAATTTGGCTGAAGGGTGGGCAAGAGGGCCCACACGGCCTGCCCCATGGAAGGCAGGCGCTGGAAAGGCATTTGCTCCGGTCCTCGGGCAGTCCCGCTCTGCCTGTTGATGGGCAGGCTGGTCCAGAGGTGGGCGGGATCCCTTCCCAGCAGAGCAGAAACACAGCTAGGGGCCGAGGGGCATGCGACGGTGTCTCTTTCCAAAAACAAGGTCTTCTCTCTGGGTTGCGTAATGGGCAGAGGCGCTCGCAGACCTGGGGCTGGGGGACAGCTGGGATGGATGGGGAGGGGGCCGGGGAAGGGGGTCAAAAGAAGCACCGAAGCCAGCCGGCACCCAAGATGCCTCCTCTGCCTCCAAAGTGACCGTATCAGTCTCACCCGAGAAGGCCGGGGTCACAGTGCTGGTTTTCCCTGCGAGCGTACCCAGCCAGCCAGCCTCCTGCTTGCAAACCCAGAAAGAGCTGTTTCCGCCAGCCCTTCCTCGGGGAGGGGGAGGCAGAGCCTTTGCAAGGTAAGGGGGCTGGATGGCGTAGATGGGGGTTTCACTCCTGACCTGATTCACATAGTGCAGGAGCTTCTCAGGCGACTTGATCAGCCAGCCAGTGCAGATGACATGCCCCGCGCTCATCTTCGTCCACCTCAAGCCCCCAGGGCCACACCACCCGACCCGTAGCCACAGAGGCGGTGCTGCTCGCCTGCACCCAACGCGGATTGGAGTGCTGATTGCTGCCGCCATCCTGCTACCGCTGCTCTTGCAGCTGAAGCAGGAAGCCTCAGCATTGAATGGAGACCCACGCAGCTGCGAGCCCAAAGCCGGCCGTCAGAGCATGTGATGCCGGGCCCAGCCCCATCAACAAAGCCAGGCACATGTGAAAGGGCCAGGGCTCACCTCACCTCACCTCTGGCTGTGCAGCCCAGTGCCTGCCTGCTTCTTATCCGGCCTGGTGGTGCATCTGGATCACCGAATCTGGCCTGCTGATCCCAGCTGGCAACGGGGAGTGGCAGGTGGGACAGCGCGGTAGCTACGGTTTGCGGGAGTGGCCTCTGCAAGACCATTCCGCGTGGATAATAATAAGACCTCTCCGAAAATAAGGCCAAACCCTTATTTTGGTCTTAAAAATATAAGGTAAGGTCTTATTTTGGGGGAAACACGGTAATACACTCATTTCTGAGTTAGATAAACTCCATTCATGATGAAGAGATGGAGGCATTTTGAGTGTTTCGAAAGCAGTAGCAATTTTTTTATTCATACCCTTGGCTTATAAAATAATCTAGTGCCTTCAATGAATAATTAACAATAGGGCTTCTTCCTTTTATGTCTGTAGGCGCTATTACTTAAGATGTATTAATGCTGAAGAGCATTTTTAAATTCTTGGACTATAAATAAATAAATTTAGATTACATTCGTTTATTAAATACTTTGCTTGGATGGTTTTCACTAAAATACAAGCCTGCATTTGCTTATGTATAAGTATTTTTATAATACATTAATTCAATTTGTTATTCTGTTTATGTAGCTTAAATACAAAGTTCATTGTATTAATAAAATTAAGTATTAATTTGGAAAAGTAAAAATACTTTTTCTTAGTTGCTTGAAATTGCATGTATTAGCTGGTTTTCAGGATACATTGAGTTTCAGTTTCAAATGCATTTGCTATTCCTTGATTTCATGAAAAGCATAAGGAATAATGTTGTCTAAGTGAATACTAAATGAAATTAAATTAGGTAGGCATAGACGTTTGCTGATCTTTTTTGTGATATTCACACTATCTGGTATAAGGATTGATTTGAGTACCAGAAGTGGCTTTGGCATTATGACTTAAAACAATATAGGAAGCATAAAGACCTTTTAATTTTCTTGGACATCATGAGGGGCTTTGAAGCTTTAATTATGCAGTAGTTTTAGATATATTGCCCTAGTTGGGAAGTTTCACTCACGATTTGTCTTCTGATGTTAACATTTACTGCTTTGCCGAATGGGGTTTCTCTGGTCTTTATTTCTTGCCTCCTGTGCTGTGTAATATCTGAATAATTTTTTTTCAGTGGCTGTGATAGATGGAATGACACACATTTTCAGTTTCTCCCTTGAATCTGATTAATTTAGGATTGTTGAATCAGCAATTTATTCATTCAATGGTCAATAGAAGAATAAAATAGATACAATGCAGGAAATCAAATCAAAATTAATTAAGGTAAAATACCAAAATAAAATGTTGGATAAGTAATGATGTATAGTAGTAATATGAGCAGCATAGTGGCCTAGTGGTGAGAACACTCACCTCCCTCTTGGAAGATTGAGAATTCAATCTTAGGTAGCAGCAGATGTTTATTTTCTAGGGTACAAAGAAAAAATATCTGCTGAGAACTGTGCATGGCATCTGGCCAGTAAATGCTAAGCTCCATTCAGAACCCCTGACTCTACCCGAAATTAAAGGATTACAGGGTCATATAAAGGGAGTTTTTATGTATACTAATAATCTCTGCAAATGTGATCTTTTTAAAAGTAAAATAAAAAGTAAAGTAAAAAAATATATGCTCTTTAAAACAAGTTATATAAAGGATTGTAGATGTACATATTAATACTTTAAATAAGAAATAAGTGAAAACTAATTAGCCTTGAAGATGATTATATCTTATTTTCATTGCAGTAATGCAATATTTGGCTGCCATGCAGCTAATAGTGGGCTTTGTGTCTTCTCATAGAATATTCATGTAGAAATTATCCTATCTTCCTGGGAATTTATTTATTAGAGACAGAATATAAATAGATATAATACTACTGTAAAATTTACAATGTAATAATCCATGTGAAACAAGAAAAAAGTACCAGGACATTATGGATATTTGATATCATATTTGACTTTTAAACAAAGTAAATCCATATCCAGAAGTATTACGTGTATGAATTAAATTGGCTCTGGCAAATTGGCAAATTGCTGTGAGGCAGAGGCAGATACCCCGCCCCCCCCTTGTTTTCCTCCCCAAAAGTTAGGTGCATCTTATACTTCAGAGCATCTTATACTCCGAAAAATGCGGTAAATCGATTTAAATTGACTGTAATTATTCCATAACTAAATTATACTTTTATATTTAGCATGCCAGATATAATGATCTAAATAAACCAAGTTTAAATATGGTACTACTAAGTTCTTAAAAGAACAAAATGAATTTAGCTCGGTCCAAGATAACATAAAAATGTATTTTATTGTCTATAATGTATATACTATATATAATGTATATTTATTCTTTTCTAATCTTCTGGAAAAAAAACACTCATTTTTTTCTCCTTATTTTCAGAATTTATACAAGTTTTGATTTCTAGGTCACTTAAATGCTAAACATTTTTTCACTAATAAAATTTGTTGGATATTCTTAATGGTAGTCACATGGGAGTTGGGTGGCCTATAAATCTAATAAATAAATAAATAAATAAATACATTTGTTAATATCCATATAAACAAGAAAATCATCACTGCTGTGTGAGAGTTATTTTAATCTTTTTACTGTATTATATATTTAAAACAAATATTTGGTATTTTTCTTGGCTTTTATTGACTGGAGTGATTATTCAGTTGTATTGCATCAGTATTGGTTTTTTTTCTTGCAGCTGGGAAACTGTATAGATATGGTGTGTATATAGCTCCTTAGGCTAATGTCAACTTGGAGAGTTGTTAATAGAAGAAAATCAGCTTTTCTTCTTTAAATGAGACGCTTAGGATTCTTTATAGATTTCAGACCTGCAGAAGCTTCAGTAATTTATCTGCAGTACTACAAAAGGGCATTATTTGTAGTTTTATAGATATCATGAGGATTGCCAGTTCAGGAAGTGACTTCTTCGATGATTAGCAAATTTTATCTTGCCTTCTGATGGTTAGATGCATTCTCCATCGATGCCTTCCTATAATAACAGTGCTTTTGATCTGAGGCATCCTAGAAAATGGGATTTTGTAATAAAAATTGCATAGAGATTTTTTATGCAAATGGGGCAACTGAAAAAGTCATACTTGAGAGGTTATTTGTTTGGAGAAATCCAGATAATGTAGATCATTTTTGTCAAATCCAACAATGCCTGGATTCCTGAATTGTCTTTTGTATCTTACCAAGTTCTGATGAACCATTATGATGGAGGTATTTTAGGAATAGAATGCAGTACACATTGGGAAACTAATATCTTTGAAATATTTGCTAATTTATGTTTCATCTCCCTCCTTTATCATACAAAAGTTAAATGTACATTAATTTGCATATATCATCTTGTGAAAGATGCTTGCAACATGCATACATATATATACTGACCTCGTGATGCTAAATGAAATATAGTTGTAATTAAAAGTCAAATTGTTAATGTAAAATGCAAACCTTTCCTTCCCATAGACTCCTGGGTTGGTGAAAAATTCATAATCCATGTTTAGGATTATAACAGCATTATTTTAGTTGACAAATAAAAACATTTCTGTATGTTTTTTGTGTACAGGAATTTCCATTATGTAGAAATAGAAAATTTATGTGCTGCATTTCTTAAAGATATTTGCTAACCTGAAGTCTAATTGCTTGCAGCTGTCTTCATAATGTTAATGCATTAATGCTTAATTGCTATTCTTATATGGCAGGGCTCAACATTCTCTCGCATATAAAAATAACTTCTGAAATTTACTCATAAAATGCTTCAACACACTCTGATAAACTGAATTTTAGATTCAGTATCTGCAATAGTTCAGCAGCAATAAAATTGCCATGATAGAGAAGAAAGGTGCAGCTGTAACCTTAGCCTCACATTGTAAGATATATCTAAATTTATAGCTAGCTGTGGATTTAGAGATATAGCCGTCTTTATACTTAGGTGTGGAACTATTTCTAGGATGAGCTCAACTGAGATTGGTGACTGCAAGAGTATTTTTCTTTTGAGTATACATACATGTTAGACAGTTTCTCATGGCCACCTCGAGTTCCCCAAATTGGGTGAAGAGAGGCGGGGTATAAATCAAATAAAAAAAAAAAATAAGTTTCTATTTTTTGCTACCAGTGAGCTGGCACTTTATTTTCACCTCCATCCTTCCCTTAGTCCAGCCATCTAGTTTGCCTTCACCTCATTTGTTATACCCATGGAAAAGATGAGGGAGAAATCCTGATTACTTTGAGCTAATAGTTACCGGCCAAGAGATAGATTCACCCCATCCCACCCCACCCCACCCCTACCCAGCTTATTTTTGCCCAAGTATGGTCATGAGCTGTAGAAAATAACTTGAGGAGGTCACATATAGCTGTGACTTTCAGTCTACATGTTCTCAACACCTGTGAAAGTTCACATAGATTCTTAAATGAGTTCTGGAATGTGTTGACTTTTCAGTTTAATCCTGGGTTCAAGACAAATTTCAGTCTTTTCCATTGTTTCTCAATTTTTTCTAGCCAGTATTCGTTTCCCAACTTTTGGGAACTCTTTTCTTCATGAGAGAGCAACAGAAGAGAGGCCTTTTTTTCTGGGAAGAGGTAGCACAATATATTAGCAATCATATGCATACATTTCACGAGGGAAGGTTTGCTGTAATATGTATGTTCCATTATTCTTTAAGGTTTTAAAAATAAAATTTGCCAGCTGATTTGGAAACAGGTAAAATTATTGGGGAGAAGACAACTTGAAATTGACAGCTGCTCCATTTTTCATAGTCAGTTGGAGGGAAGTTTGCTGTAATATGTATGTTCCATTCTTGAAGGTTTTAAAGATAAAACTTTCCAACTCATTTGTATAAAGGTAAAATTATTGTTGGGGGGGAGAAGAGAATTTAAATTAACTATTCTTGGTAGTCAATCTTGAGGATTGCATATAGATATTCAGTGAGAGAGAAATATATTTTGTTTATTATTTTAGCTGTAGGGAGTGTGTGTATGTGTAAAATCTTATGTGGCAGTACTATTAGAACAACCTCAAAGCCTTTGAACTCTTTTAATTAATTCCAATGTCTGAGGTATCCTTAATTGGCTGTTTAAGATGGGACTTGTAGATGGGTGCTTTACAGGTAGTTCTTGACTTAAGATAAAAATTGATCCCAAAATTTCCATTGCTAAGCAAGATAGTTGTTCAGTGAATCCCTGAATTTTTAACATGTGAGATGGGATGCTGCAATCGTAAATGTGAAAAATGGTGATAAGTCACTGTTTTTCAGTGTTATTATAACTTTGGCCACTAAATGAATGGTTGTAAACTGAGGATTACCTGTAGTAGCAATAAATCCAGGTAAAATCACCAGCAGTAATGGAATTGAAATGCCAAATGGTCAAACCGTCAAGGGTCATCAGGATGAAACATAAATATCTGATCAGTTGAATAATATCAAGCATGGCCAAGGTAGAGCAAAGTCCCAGGAAAGTACACGCCATGCAGTTTAAAATCTACAGTGGACAAAATACTAAATTGCCAAGAAAAAAGTATGTGAATGTTCAAAATAGTGTACACTCTGATGGGATCTAGAAGATGAGCCTTTTCTGCTATAGCATCTATTCTTTGGAACTTCTGGAAATCTCTTAAAATGTATTTTTCCCAGCAGGTTTGGCAATCTCTTGGAACAGGGAGCCGGCAAAGTGGCTGTATTATTTGTGAGATTTTCATGCATCATCCTGTGGTCTTATTTATATTTATATTTAATTACTTTTAGGTCTTGTTTTGTTTTGCTGGATGGAAATTTGGATAGAAGCGTATGGGTGAATAGATGAATGATAGATGCCTCAAAACAAAGCTCTCTGCAGTAAAAACCTTTTGACATGCTTAACTAATAGGAGAAGACTAATGGGAGTTACAATTATGGCGTACAATTCCCTAAAAGACTGTCAGGTGCAATTTTATTCTATAGGTCAGAATTAATTACCCGGCCATAAGAACTGTGGAAACAGTGGAATATTTTTAAAACAGTGATAAACCTTTCCTCCTCCTTCATTTTGTAATGGAGATAAATGGCCACCTGTGTTAGGTGGTCCCTAAATTTTTGACTAAGAAGAAGGGATAAAACAATGACCTGTAAGATTTCATACATTTTATGATGTACAAATTGTAACAAAATAAGATTATGCTTTAATTCTGATTAATATTAACGGAATGATTATAGCAGGGATCTTCAAGCTTTTGGGGTTGGTGAGCACATTAAGAATTTTTCATTCATATAGGCAAAAATTTATCTGATAGCAATAGGCACCTAACATCATATAATGGTCATTCTCACAAATAGACTTTACATCAACCTAGTAAATGAGTGAGATTGTTCCCTGTAATCTCCCAAAATGCCCTTTAATACTTAGCAAATCTTTTTACCTTTTCTGGGGAAATATACACACTTGCACCATTTTACTTTCCAGGGATTCTTTTAGAGTTTATGAAACATTTTGAAAGCCATATTTCAGGCTTTCCAGTTTGCATTATGCTAGCTTTCCATGTGTTTATTTTTACATATAACAGTACTTTAAAAATATCAGGCAAAACATAGTGCATGGGAGAACCAAGTGTTTTGTTTACTGTCACCACTTTAAGAACCAGAACCTACAGGATATAGAAGAATTGTAAACATAGTAGAGAATTTAATTTAAGAGGTCTTATTAAGGATCCAACTACATTGAGATAGTCTTATTAAAAGCTTTTATAAATTTCCCCCATGCACAGATTATGCTTTATTATTTTATGAAAAGAAATCTATACTTATATTAAAACTATTCAGCGTATTTGTCATTTTTTCTTCTTTCCATTAACAGATACCTGATTAGTCAAGGAGCATATGTAGGAGCTGTAAACAGTGAAGGAAACACTCCATTAGATATTGCTGAGGAAGAAGCAATGGAAGAATTGCTTCAAAATGAAGTGAATCGACAAGGTAAACATAAAGGTTTAGTGTATTAACTGTGTGTAATGATTAGGAAATTCCATATTGTAAAGAAAATTAATGATACAAGAAAATTAACTATAGAACACTAAAAAAAATCCATATAACTGCGTTCATTCATTTTGTACCAGCACTGATGTTTCGTTAGTATTCTGTAAACAATTTTCTTTTGTCTTTTTCTATGCAGCTGTTTCTTCTCACTTGTTTTCCTTTTCTTCCCAGTGTTGGTTTCCACCCCCACCCCACAATTTCCATTGTGCTTTTTTCCTGTTTTACCAGGAGCAGGAATAGGAGACAAAATGGCATGTAGTAATAAAACCAAATGGGATAAATTAATTTTTGCAAATAGGGTGTTCATTTGATAGAAATTAGTTTTATGAAAACTGACAGTTTTTTCTTTGCCCAGATACTGGTCTTTATTAGAATCTTGTCTTTATCCAATGTGTTCTTATACATATACAGTTACATATATATACATTATGGGGGTGGGTTTCTACCAGTTTGGCCCGGTTCAGGCTTATAGTTTGTTAAGGTTGGGCCAGTTGTAGCAAACTGGTTCGGTCATTTTTTGTATTAAAAAAAAAAAATTGGTGCGGGGGCCCCTCCCACCCACTATAGTTTAGGGTTGACTCAGCCTTCCATCCTTTCTAAGGTCGGTGAAATGAGGACCCAGATTGTGGGGGCAATAGGATGACT
>JANHGC010002018.1:347727-358584 GCA_027560395.1 Boaedon fuliginosus
CATGTGGCTTGGTAGGCGTGGCTTAGTGGTCATGTGGCTTGGGCATGGCTTGCTGGTCATGTGACTTGGTAGGCATGGCTTAGTGGTGTGGCTTGGTGGGTGTGGCTTGGTGGTCATGTGACTTGGTAGGCATGGCTTAGTGGTCATGTGACTTGGTGGGTGTGGCTTGGTGGTCATGTGGCTCGCTGGTCATGTGGTTTGGGCGTGACTTGGTCATGTGACTTGGGGATGTCTTGGTCATGTGACTTGGGGATGGCTTGGTGGTCATGTGACTTGGCGGGCATGGCTTAGTGGTCATGTGACTTGGTAGGCGTGGCTATGTGGTCATGTGACTGAGCCCACCCCAGTCACATGACCACATAACATTGCCCATCCAGGGGGACGTTGAAACATTTTCTGCTCCTTAGGGGGGTGATATCTTTAAAAAGGTTGAGAATCACTGGTTTAGATCCTGCCAAAATATATGGTATATAAAGAAGTGATGGCATTTTTATAGTGATCTGGAAATATGTTCTTTGTGGAGTCCTTGATGCTATCTGAGCTTGGTTGTTTTCCCATAGCCATTTCATTATAAAAACAGATATGTTCGTTGTGCTGCACAGCACTGAAGGTACTGTCTAGACCAGAGGTCCCCAACCTTTTTGACCTCAGGGACCACCAAATTCATAAGTTTAAATCCCAGGGACCACCAATATGAATCCAGCATGCCGCTCGCTGAAGCGCCTGGACTCCCAGTGACGGGATGGGGTCCTTAGGCACTTGGCTTGGCTGCCTGTTTCTATAACCTTAAACACTCAATTTGGTCTCCAGTTTTCCACAGAAAACAAAACACCGGGATCTCCCATATCTCTCTCTCTCTCATCTCTCTCTTTCTCTGTATCTCTCTCATCTCTCCCCCTCTCTTTGTCTTTTTCTCTTATCTCTTTCTCTCTCTCTCTAACTCCAGGTGGCAAACATATTTAATACTCCTTACTCCTCTTAATCCTGTGACATGAGTTGGGCTGAGAGAAAGTGACTGGCCCAAAGTCACACAACTTGCTTTCATGTCTAAGGCAGGTTTTTAGCATGATACCATAGCCACTAGACCAAACTGGCTCTCCATTAGTCTTAATTAAATATTATTAAACTTATTAAGCCTATTGCTGGAGTAGAACATTTCCTTCTTTCATTGGGATCCCCTCGATAGTTTCTACCCGCTTTCTTCTCTTCCCTTGGATTTCCCTCATAAAATTAGATTAGGGACATACATCTCTCTTTTAACTGATCTGTATTCTATGATTGCTGGACTTTATGAGGAGTGTAAATATAATGGCTAAAATATAAAAAAATCACAAAAGCCATGTAAAACCAATCATGATGTTCTAATTAAATAACATTATTCATATTCACATTAGTGTTTCTTTCAATTTAGCTAGTGCACAAATTATAGGATTAACATAAATGATGAAAATTGATGAATTATATTAAAACAGGAAAATATTTTTAATCTTGAACCATTAATAGCATTCTACTATTTTTTAGAAGTGTGTATCCTTAATTGTTATGCAATATAGGCATATCTAGTATTTCTATCAGAGAGAGATCTCTGGAATGTCCCTAATTAATTAAAAACTTCATAATAGTGCTTGAAAATACATTAAATGGTATAATGGCAATAAGTTAACATTAGGCTGATTCTCTTCTAGGGTGTAACATTAACTGATCTCCAGGAAGCTGAAAAAACAATTGGTAGAAATCGTCCTACGCGAACTAGAGAACAAGAGAACGAAGAAAAAGAAAAAGAAGAAAAAGAAAAACAAGACAAAGAAAAACAGGAGGAAAAGAAAGAATCTGAAACTAAAGATGATGATTACAGGCAAAGATATGCACGAACATTAGAGGAGGTATTTTATATTTTAAAAAATGTGTGAATAAATATTATGTGATTCTAAAACAGTATGAGAATGATTTTGATAAATATGCCTATTCTGATATATCAAAACTGATGTTGATTTTTTTTATCAACAAGCCATATCATCGTTATAGAACTACATCTTCAACTGCTTCGTCAACTTCTTCACTAGCTACTTCTTCTAATTCTTCAAGTCAATTGAATAGACCAAATAGCATTATAGGTATAACTTCTGCTTACTCAAGAAGTGCAGCTAAAGAAAATGAGAGAGGTAAATTTTCTCTGATTTCTTTTTCTTGCTTTCTTTTGATTACCAATAAAATAATTGTCCATCAAAAGATTATTGGAAAGGTTAATGAATAACTAACTAATAAAGCATATAGAAATCTTGCAGCATTACAGGCTAGGACACTTTTTTTGTTAAAATATTTTTAATTGTATACAATAGATCAAGTATATATTTATTCCTAGTTTCCATCAAGATTTCATACTTTAATTAAGGCAAGTGGTGGGAACTTTTTTTAAAGCATTTTAGATTGTAGCTGAAGCTAAATATTGTGTCACCTTAACATAGATTCATTTTTCAGCACTGAAGACTGGAATACTGAAATAAACAAGTACCTGGATGTTTATCATTTCTTAAATTAATTCAAGGGTAAAGACACTTATAAAATGCATGATGGCAAAGGAATGTAATGTGCTTTGTGCAGCCATGCTTAATAATTATTGTACAAGTTAATAAAAGCATTTTGAAGCTGAACAATCAGTTTGAAAGTTAAGATTTGATCTTAAATTTATTTGTACCAATGGATATTTATTATTTTGTGAAAATTGCATAGAAACAAAATCAGATCTAACTATCTTAAATGCAAATCTTTCTCCAAAGAGTCTGTTGCACGCTAAATTTTGATGCTTCTGGCTAAACAAATACTTATCTAAATAAGTGTGCTCTGGATGCTTTAATGAATTTGGTTTGTAAATGTCATGATGTATGCAAACATGTTAGACTTTGATATCCAAGGTTAAATATATAATTTCACTGAAGATATGGGGTATCAAAAATGATATATTCTTTTATCAAAAACATTTAAATATTCTTTCATAAAATTGGATGCTGTCTTGGTTTCAGGAACTGCAATAGAAGGTTATATGTTATATCAGAATGCTTTCAGAATGTTTTCAAATCATTAACATTTACTGCTTATACAGAAGCAGACAAGAAGGAAGAAGAAAAGGAAGAAGATAAATCACAAACAAAATCAATAAGAGAAAGACGGCGGCCAAGAGAAAAACGACGATCAACAGGAGTTTCTTTTTGGACTCAGGATGTGAGATTACATTAAGCTTATCCCTAAATATGCATTTTGAAACAATTTTGAAGACTTAGTAAGATGTTTTCTAGTAAATGTTACAACATGATATATTGTATGTAATATGCATTATGCTAGTCGTGTCCATATTCAGAGTAAGATGGTTTATGTCCTGTGAGCAATTTTGTATGTATACAGTAGTTTAGCTACTGATATCCATCTACTGTCAAGTGATAGTTCTTATACAGTATGAGCAATACTGTAAATTATACAATTTTTCAAGTAATGTTTAATTTGGTTGGTAGCCATTGCCTTGAATAAGTGACTTTAAAACATTATTTAGAATATCCAGTATGTCACAAAAGTGAGTACACCCCCTCACATTTTGTAAGTATTTTATCTTTTCCTGTGACAACACTGAGGAAATGACACTTGGCTACAATGTAAAGTAGTGAGTATACAACTTGTATAACAGTGTAAATGTGCTGTCCCCTCAAAATAATGCAACACACAGCCATTAATGTCTAAACTGCTGGCAATAAAAGTGAGTACATGTCCAAATGGGACCCAAAGTGCCAATATTTTGTGTGGCCACCATTATTTTCCAGCACTACCTTAACCCTCTTGGACAAAGAGTTCACCAGAGCTTCACAGGTTGCCACTGGAGTCCTCTTCCACTCCTCCATGATGATGTCACAGAGCTGGTGGATGTTAAGAGACCTTGTGCACCTCCACCTTCCATTTCAGGATGTCTCACAGATGCTCAATAGGGTTTAGGTCTGGAGACATGCTTGGCCAGTCCATCACCTTTACCCTAAGCTTCTTTAGCAAGGCAGTGGTAATTTTGGAGGTTGTCTGGGATCGTTATCATGTTGAAATACTGCCCTGTGGCCCAGTCTCTGAACAGAGGGGATCATGCTCTGGTTCAGTATGTCACAGTACATATTGTCATTCATGGTTCCCTAACTGTAGCTCCCCAGTGCCGGCATCACTCATGCAACCCCATACCATGACATTCCCACCACCATTCTTGACTGTGGGCAAGACACACTTGTCTTTGTACTCCTCACCTGGTTGCTGCCACACACACTTGACATCATCTGAACCAAATAAGTTTATCTGGGTCTCACCGGACCACAGAACACGATTCCAGAAATCCAATTCCTTAGTCTGCTTGTCTGGAGCAAACCGTTTGCGGGCTTTCTTCTGCATCATCTTTAGAAGAGGCTTCCTTCTGGGACAACAGCCCCGCAAAGCAATTGGTGCAGTGTGCGGCATATGGTCTGAGCACTGTCAGGCTGATCCTCCCCCACCCCTTCAACTTCTGCAGCAATGCTGGCAGCACTCATATGTCTATATCCCAAAGCCAACTTCTGAATATGACGCTGAGCACGGGCATTTAACTTCTTTGGTCAACCATGGCAAGGTATGTTCTGAGTGAAACCTGCCTTGTTAAACTGCTGTATTGCAGGGGTGGGTTTCAGCCGGTTTGGGCCGGTTCAGGCAAACTGGTATTTAGAACGACCAGCTGGCCCCACTCCTCCCCTCCAAGGAGTCTCCACGCAGATGCCAGCTAAGTGTACGGCGTGCGCAGAGGCTCTGGAAGGACCGTTTTCACTCTCTTCAGGGAAGCCCCTGGAGCCTGGGGAAGGCAAAAACCAGGCCTCCTGGAAGTCGCGGATGGCCTCCGGGGAGCCGGGGGAGGCCATTTTTGCCCTCCCCAGGCTCCATGGCCACCCTCACAAAGCAACTGGGCATAGAACCAGTTGCTGGAATTTTTGAAACCTACCCCTGGCTGTGTGGTCTTGACCACCGTGCTGCACCTCAGTTTCAGGGACTTGGCAATCTTCTTACAGCCTAGGCCAGTGGTGGTGAACCTTTAGCTATCGTTTGTGCCCTACACCCATGTGCACGCAATCCCACCCCGCGTTCCTGTGCCTTCCCATTTGCTGTTTGAGCAGCTGTGTTTTGGCTCATGCGGGGGGTCACGCGCACATACATGGGGGAACACAGGACCATGCACACATGCACATATGACCCCATCTGGGTTCCCCGCACCCCGTGCATGCGCACACAATCCCACCACGCTATCCAAAACACAGCTGATCAAATGATCTGACGATCAGCTGTGCTTCCAAACCAAGCCAATACAGACCGCCATAGACCTCGGATGGGGGGGTGGGCCCACTTGAAGGCAGCATGTGCACCCGGAAGGATGGTTCTGCATGCCACTTCTGGCACACGTGCCATAGGTTTGTCACCTAGGCCATCTTTATATAGAGCAACAATTCATTTTTTCAGATCCTCAGAGAGTTCATTGCCATGAGATGCCATGTTGAACTTCCAGTGACCAGTATGAGTGAGTGAGAGCATTAACACCACATTTAACACACCTGCTCCCCCTTTCACACCTGAGACCTTATAACACTAACTAGTCACATGACACCACAGAGGGAAAACAGCTACTTGGACCCCATTTGAACATTACCACTTAGGGGTGTACTCACTTTTGTTGCCAGCAGTTTAGACATTAATGGCTGTGTGTTGCATTATTTTGAGGCGACAGCACATTTACACTGTTATACAAGCTGTATATTCACTACAAGTGTCATTTCTCCAGTGGAATGCCATGATGGGCTCGGTGATGTAGGAATGGGCTCCGCCCCTTAGTCAGGCAAGATCGAACTCCAAAAGGGGTGGAGCTCCCGCCAGGATCCCAGTCCGTTTTTGCCTCGCAAAGTCATCAGACGAACTCGGCTTTACGCCTCATTTGACCTTGCATTCTTTAATTTTCTTTTTAATTTTCTTTTTAATTTCCATGGAATTAAGTGAGTTATCTCACCTTCGGGGTAACCCTTCCCTTTCTGAACGCAGAGGAACCTTAAGTCTGTCCAGGAGGAAACATTCCTCCCTACTAGTCCCTCCGTGGACGGACCGAGGGTTTTTTCCTAACCAGAGCGACCACCATCGCCAACTAATCAGGTAGGCTCTTCTGCCAGAGAGATAAGGGGTTTTTTCCCCGATCAAGGGACATCGGGAAGGGTTCCTCATTCTCTGCTGCCGTCAGCAGGAAGCGCCCCCCCTCCTCCCTCCCTCTAGCGAGCTAGGGAGACCCGACGAGGTTGAGGCCCGCTGGCACCCTCAGGGTGAGATTAATCTACCGCCTGCGGGAAGTGGCACAGAGCCGCTTGTGGCGATGGGACGGCTCCCTCGCGCTCTCTAGCCATTAGAGAGACCCCACGAGGTCGAGGCCCGCTGGCAGCTGCGGAGAGAGTTACCGCCAGCGGGATATGGTACGCGAACGCAGTTTTAACGTTGGGATGGCCTCAGCCTCCCTCTCTCCCTCGCGCTCTCTAGCCCGCTGGAGAGACCCCACGAGGTCGAGGTCCGCTGGCTCTCGGGGCGAGAGAGTGTTCTGCCAGCAGGAATTGTGCGTACGCAATTTAAACGATGGGATGGCCTTAGCCTCCCTCCCTCCCTCGCGCTCTCTAGTCCCTGGAGAGACCCCACGAGGTCGAGGTCCCCTGGCTCTCGCGGGGCGAGATCGTTACCGCCAGCGGGAAGCTGCGCGCAGACGCAGTTTAGCGATGGGATGGCCTTGCCTCCCTCCCTCCCTCGCGCTCTCTAGACGCTAGAGAGACCCCACGAGGTCGAGGTCTGCTGGCATTCAAGGAACGAGAGAATTACCACCAGCGGGTAGCTGCACGCAGATGCAACTCAGCGAGGGGATGGTCGCAGCCTCCCTCCCTCCCTCGCGCTCTCTAGCCCGCTAGAGAGACCCCATGAGGTTGAGGTCCGCTGGCACTTGAGGGACAAGAGAATTACTGCCAGCGGGTAGCTGCACGCAGAGGCAGTTCAGCGAGGGGACGGTCGCAGCCTCCCTCCCTCCCTCGCGCTCTCTAGCCGCTAGAGAGACCCCATGAGGTCGAGATCCGCTGACACTCAAGAAGACGAGTGAGAGAGAGAATTACCGCCAGCGGGAAACTACGCGCAGACGCGGTTCAGCGAGGGGTTGGCCTAGCCCCTCCCTCCCTAGTGCCTGCTAGTCTTCTAGAGAACCTCGTCGAGGTCGAGGCCCGCTGACAGCCTCGGAGCGGGAGAAATTACCTCCCGCGGGAAGCAGCGCACAGCCTAATTGGCGTTGGGATGGCCCTGCCTTCCTCCTTCCCTCGCCTTTCTAGGGGGATACGCCGAGGTCTAGGGCTACTGGCTCCCTGGGGGTGAGGATTTTTCCGCCCGCGCGAGCGACGAGCAGCCCCATTTCCCCTGCACCCTTTAGCTTCCAGGGAGACCTGACACAGTGGAGGCCTGCGGGCTCCCTCGGTGCAGGAGAGAAAGAGAGGGAGTTAGAAAATACGGTGTCTTTCCCAGGCTCGCTCACAGAGGCCCGCCCTGTCTGGGGAAGCCTTGTCTGGTTGGCAATCCCTCACTCACCCTCCTGGGCCGGCGGAGCAGGCTACGGTGGGCAGCACTCCTTTTCCCTCTCCCCCCCCCCAAAAAAAAAAAAAAAAAAAAAAGCAGAGAGAGGAGTAGGAGGGAAGGAGAGTAAGTAATGATGAACATGACTGTCCATCCAGGGGTCGAATAACCCTGTATGGGTTATGCTGAGTTTGGAGGAGAGGTTCCCAGGTGGATCTTTAGGAACCTTAACACTTTCAGGCGGGGACCATAGGCTGAGTTCTACTCTCCGTTCAGGGTAGACGCTATACCGAGCTCTGCCTGCTTAGACACTGTGGAGGTTTTTTCGCAGGTTTTTTCCAGCCCACAAGGTTCCAGATGTTTCTGCCCCATTGCCTGGGACCAATTCACTTCCGCTTGCAATCAGCGGCAAGGCTGACCTGGACTCCAGAGGGGCCTTCGTGAAGCAGTCCTGGCTCCCACAATTGGTCCACGGACACGGACCGGGGTAAGGTCCTCGCTAGAGGGCTGGCCTCTCCATGCAAAGCACCCTAGGAACCTCCAGAACTCCTACCTCCAGGCCCCTCCCACGACCTTGGGGGTTCAGCGGGAGGACCTAGTGGGCTCCCCGGCCTTAGACCTGGAGGTTTTCACCCTCTCTGCTGGAGGGTGATTCCTGGGGGAGGAAGTCGGCCCACTGTGGCCAGGGGCTTCCTGGTTCTGCGGGAGCTACCCTCAGGGCTTACCCTTCGCTGCACAGTTAAGCCGGTTCTGATGGAAGGTTCAGCCCCTCCATTCCTCGGAACTCCAGGGTCGGATCACTAGTTCCCACCAGCTAGTGGGGAATCAGGTCAATCCGGCCTCACTTTCAGTCGTGGGCTCCTAGGAGCTACGCCGCTCGCCTTGACTTCAGTGCCTTCGATCTTTGAGGGCTATTAAAAAGATAAATAAATAAATAAATAAAATAAAATAAAACATAGTGGAACAGTTCAAGTTATCCAGTAATACCATGTCGGCTCCTCACAGGGATGCCTCCAAGATCAATTGTGGGGCAGATGCCATCAGTGACACATTACATCTCTCAGCCAGTTCCTGAGCTCCTGGGCTTCTAGGTAGCAGTCTAAGGCACTTCTGACTCCATAACCAGGAGGTGATGGGTTCAGCCAGGACAGGCTTGGTCTCGTTTTGGTCTAGAATTCCAAGCTCCGGTGAGTGCCGGGAGTCTCCCCTACGAGACGGCCATGCAGGCTGCCCTTTCGCTCATTTGGCCCTGTCCTCTCTTAGGCCTCTACAGAGTTCAGCCCTGGGCGGCAACTCCTCCGTCAGAGACCAGCTGATGTTGTCACTCCTTGTAGTTCCCTCTAGACGCTCACCTGTAGGGGGAAAGACAAGCCTACACCTTACAGGTGTGTGAGCCTCGGGCTGTGACACTACACTTGACGACATGGTTTCCGAGACGCCTGTCGCTCTTGGAGGCTCAGAGCTGCAGAAATTGTCTTGCGCTCAGTTCTGTTCTCCTTACCTGAAGTTATCTAGAGCATCCGTTAGATGCCAGCAGCACACTTGCCTTCAACTTCAGGCACTATCGTGGGAGCTCTTACTCTGGGCAGATTAACTCCTAGCATCCTTAAGAGGACAGCTCATTCTGGCCACGGTGGATACCACTTCTAGCTAGTCGAAGGGTAGAGGCTGCCCAAGGTGTCCTTACGTCTAGCCCTCGGATTGGGCACGGCATACTTGCATCCGTTCACAGACAAGTTTCCAGGCATAGGCCTTGGTTGCCAATTACAGGGGCTCTGTATTCTGCTCTCCCTCTCTCCTCTTCCTTTCGGATATGATCTCTTTCACAGGGTCTCCGCTGCATGTCGGCTAGTTCTAGGGTCACTTACGTGTCTGATAGTGGAGCGACACAGTCTGGCTGCTCGTGCTATTTCCCAGGTAGTCTAGACCTGGATAGCAGGACACGTGCGGTCCAACCGACGTGCAGGGACAGCTAGGCCGCCCTGGTAGGGCGGCGTGTCAGGAAGGGGACAAGCCCGGAAAGGGCTCGGTACCGGAAACCTTAGGTTTTCTCCAGTCGGTTCCTAACCTGGGTTGAGCATGTCCTCTCTGGGACGACAGGCTCCATCATCGCTGCAACTTCTGGGTTTCCGAGAGGGACCCAGCTGATGGGTCCTTCTCCTGGTAAGATAGTTCCCTTGGGGCACCTACTTCAGGACCCATCTGTCCTGGTGGCCAGTACCATCTGGGTCTTGGCCCTGGCCCTCCAGGCACTGTCTAGGGCACCCTGCGGGCCAATGACCACCTGCTCTCTGAGGGAGTTGACCCTCAGGGTCGCTCTTCTGGAGGTAGTTTTCGGCCAGGAGAGGTCTTCAGCCCTTGGATAGGCTCTGGGGAAAGGGTGGTCCTTTGTCCTGCCCCTTCCTTCATCCCTAGTGTTAAGCTTATCTCCCGACGGGAGGGGGAGGTCTTCCTTCCCTTTCTCTTTCTCCCTTATCTGATTTTTACCGGGTGTGGGCACGACGTTCTCCAGAGGCTCGCTGTACATTCTGGTTTCACGCAGGGCAGGGTGTTTCTCAGGGGTTGGTAACCCTCGTCATCCTCTTCGGGTGAGCACGTGGCTTTAAATCCTCTACCTCCTGTCAGGGGGGAGGGATCAGAAAATCCATCGGGGGCCTAGGAACCAAGACTTAATGTCCTCGCAGGGCATGGTCTTATTTCATTTACTTATCAACGCATTTGTTCATTTTACTACCGTTTGCCGTCCAGTTCTGGGGGACTCGGGGCTGCTCGCGACAGGAGAGCAGTGGCGCTCGGAGTCGGCTGCTGTTGTCAGGACGCGGGCACTTCCGCACTTTCGGGGCCGACTTGCTATCTTGGCGCTGTGTCTTCGTTCACCGATCGGGGGAAGAAAGGAGGGCTTTCTTCAGCCTTGCTCCTGGTGGGCACTCCTAGTGGCTCGCTCAATAAGGGCATCACCACATCAGCGGCATTCAGGACCTGCCCTCCCCGGGTGCAGGTGTTATAGGGTGACCGCGCGGGCACGCGCCACACGCTCATAGGGCATCGCACGGTCTACCCTTTGTCTGGAGGGTGTTAGTGGACGGGGTGTCTTACAGGACGCAATCCCCACAGCTCAGTTAGCCCTCCCGTAGTACCGCTTGGGTATTGTACCCTTTCCTACGCCACCGAGCCCATCATGGCATTCCACTGGAGAATGGGGGGTTGGTCACTTACCGTGAACTCCCATTCTCGGTG